>JAFLJL010014732.1:0-20000 GCA_018398815.1 Conus ventricosus | reverse complement strand
AGACATACAGGCAGGCAGGAACAACGAACCACAATAACATATCCCGCTCAACAGGACAAACATGCACGTCTGGCTCAACAGAACAAACAGACAGACACACAGACAGACAAACCCGACAGACACACAGGCAGACAGGCAAGCAGACAGACAGACAGACAAGCAGACAGACAGGCAAGCAGACAGAGATACAAACAGACAAGCAGACAGCCAGACAGACAAGCAAACAGACAGACAGGCAGGCAGGAGGAACGGATCACAACAACATGCCCCACTCAACTGGCCCAAGAGACGCGAGTCAGGCTCAACACCACAGACAGACAGACAGACAAACACAGAAAGACAGACAGACAGACAGACAGACAGACAGACAGACACAGACACAGACACAGACAGGCGGGACTGACCACAAACACGTGGCCCACACCGTAGGCCAGAAAGGTGTGGGTCATGCCCAGCATCAGCGCCACTGACATCCCTAGACGAGGACGAGCAAATCCCGGCCCAGCAAACGTAGCATGCGTATCAGCAGGTTAACGGGCTTCTGCACCGACCCATGCGTCACCACACGTGCTTATGGGCGCGGTGGGAAGGGGTTGGTTGGGAGGAAGGGGGCGGGGGTGGGGGGTGGGGGGAGGCGTGGAGTTGGTGGTGGTGGCGGGGAGATGGGGGCTAAGAGGATGATGAGATTTGGACGTGGGTGGGTTTGATGTTTGTTTTGCTGTTTGTTTCTGCTGTTTTGTGTTTCTGTTGTGTTGTGCTTTGTTCCAATGGGTTGCGAGAGAGAGAGAGAGAGAGAGAGAGAGAGAGAGAGAGGAAGGAGAGAGAGAGAGAGGAGAGGAGAAGAGGCAGACGAAGACAGACAGAAGAAGAGAGAGAGAGATAGTTTCCTCCACAGACAGGCAGATACATCATTTTCTATTGTATGTTTTCTTTGAATACTGTTCACGTTTCTAAGAAGAAGAAAAAAAGGTTATAGAAAACACGCTGTAATACAAATGATGTGTAAGCATTTGACTTGCTCTAAGGTTTGGACTGGGACATTGTTAGTACAAGTAATTTCATATTTCATCATTTGCATATGATATTGTATTATATTATAAGTATACCGTTATGTAACATTATTATCATTACATTATATACCATTATATCACATTATATTGTATTATATTATATAGTATTATATCACAGCAAGAAACTCTTTGGACAGCTTAAACAGCAGAAGACCTTCTGAGGTGAACCCCATCCCATCCCCTTCAGACAAGTGTTTCGGCCTTGAACTGCTTACACTCCAAGGGATCCGCCCAGGCCACATCAGGAACATGACTCCTCAATGCCCTTCTGCTGTCAGATTTCTTTCTTCTTGTTTTTGCCCGGAACTGCCGGGATTCGAACCAGAGCGTCTGGTTGGGTGAGCGTCTCAATCTGTAGCAGTTGTTGGACGGATGTCTTACCCATGTCATTGTCCTGGGTTGGGAAAATGTAAGTCTTTTGAACCAATTCTTTTTCCACCTTGACCAGATCCGGCTACTTCTGTCACTGCCTGTAGAGTTCTAGTCCTCTTCTAGCCCGGAATCTAAAGCTGCTCCACGAGATCATAAGCAGAGCAGCCTACAAATCCCCCTTGCTCCAACGTCTTTGGCGAGGACTTCAGCTTCGAGTCTAGATTCGCTCAAACTGCTGGCCGGACCGGCATACGTTCCAAACTTGTGGATGTGAGCTTGCTCCGTTTTGCTCTTGTACGGCACAGTGGGTTTCTTTTCCTATTCTTTTTCTTCTGTCCCAACCTCTGCGCCACCTCAGGGCAGTGCACCCACGCCGCTCATTCCGACACCCTGTCCACAGCCACAGCCTGGTCGGCCCGCCGCAGCCCCGGCACCGGCAATCCACAGGGAGCAGTCAATGTCAAGTCGTCAAGAGGCAACCCACCGGAGGAGACACTGCACTGCTGCCGCGTCACTTCGGTGGTGTTCAGTGCCGCCTGTTCTGATCTAACATACGCAGGACACCACCTACTAAGCCCCCTACTGACGACAATAATTTGTTAGTCGTGGAGCCGGCGTGAGTGAGCTCTCCCCCGGAGGGCGTCACCACGTCCGTCCAACGACATCCCCATGACTCGCCGATACCGGCGACCCCGGCGGAACCAAACCAAGACCACAGAGTGGAGAGGACATCGAAATTGAGGTCACCATGAGAGCAGGGCATGAAGGGCCACAGAATTTGAGACATTTCTTTTTTATGCTGATCGATGAGAATGAGGATGATTAAGATGATGCTACGGATTTCCATTCCGGTCTGAGACTACATGACAGGGCTGTACTCTACGCTTCCTTTCATAATATATCCCGGCGTCAACCAGGCCCGAGAGATACAGGTATCTGCAGTGTTGGTCAAGAATGTGAGCAACACTCTCAGAAACGCATCCATTAAGTGGATGAAACTCGACTGTGTGGTTCCAGTCTTCCCAACTGAGTCCGCAGCAAACTCAACTCTGGGTAGGAGCCGGTCGGGGCAGAAAAACCCACATGACTCTGATGGGATTCGAACCCACGACTTCCCAGCCGGGAGTCCGCGACGCTAACCACTTCGCCACGGCGGCTGGTTCGGCACATTGGTTTTAACCAGAATCAGATGTGTTAATAAATCTCAGTGGAGTACGATAGCCAGTCTCACTCCACTCTTTGTGATGATTTCTGGACGCCCCCCCCCCCCCCTCCCTCAGGAAAGCCTGCTGTGTACTCGCAGTCATGCTGCCAATGCAAGAGATGTTCCAGACTATGATGTGTGGCCTCCTGCCGTGTAGAATGTCGTCGATGGAGCTATAAGCTGTATTGTGTTATATTGTTTTATATTATATCACATTGTAATTTGTTATAGTAAATTATACAATACATTATGTTAGGCATTATAATAATTATCATACTGTGTTACGTTAGATTATTCCATAGAGTATGCTATCATACCATTTCATACCGTTTCGTACTATATCATATCATTACATATCACATCGTATATCATACTATATCATTTCATTTCATTTATCATATTGCTGGCTAAGAGTCAAATCCGTATACCTGTTTCAATTAAAACGTTAGGGACACTTTGAAAAAATCCTTTTTTACCTCTGAAATTTGAACGTTTCAAAACTCTTCTTTTTTTTTTTTTAATGAAAATATTTTTCCAGCTGAAAAAGACGCTAAAGTATTGTCAACTTCGTCTCCGGTGTATGTGTGTGTGTGGTGTGTGTGGTGCGTGCGTGCGTGCGTGCGTGGTGTGTGTGTGTGGTGTGTGTGTATGTGTATGTGTGTCCATGCGTGCGTGCGTGTGTGCGTTTGTGTTGTAAGGTGTGTGTGTGTGTGTGTGTGTGTGTGTGTGCGCGCGCGCGCGCGCGTGTGTGTGTGTGCGTATATGTGTGTGTGTGCTGTGTGTCTGTGTGTTCCCTCTCTCTCTCTCTCTCTCTCTCTCTCTCTCTCTCCTCTCTCTCTCTCTCTCTCTCTCTCTCTCCCTTTTCTTATATTTTTCCATTATTTCACCACATACGTCACACATACACACACACACACACACACACACACGCGCGCGTTCGTGGGTCACCGAACTCTGTAAACGACCTTGCCATTGGTAGTTAGATTCGTTGGAATTCAGCTGATGCTGACCACACAGACTCACCACAGTGTTGGCCTCGTTGTACTCCTCTATGATGTGTGTCATGGCCCTGGCGAACACCCTCTTCTGGATCTGCTGATCACGCCGATGATGTTTGTACGCCTTCTCCGCTAACCGAACTGTCACATCGCGTTCATTAATCATTGTCACCCCGCCTGTCACCATCGTGTTCATTAATCATTGTCACCCGCCTGTCACCATCGTGTTCATTATTCATTGTACCTTGCCTGTCACAATCGTGTTCATTAATCATTGTCACCCGCCTGTCACCATCGTGTTCATTATTTTATTGTCACCTTGCCTGTCACAATCGTGTTCATTAATCATTGTCACCCGCCTGTCACCATCGTGTTCATTAATCATTGTCACCCCGCCTGTCACCATCGTGTTCATTATTCATTGTCACCTTGCCTGTCACAATCGTGTTCATTAATCATTGTCACCCCGCCTGTCACCATCGTGTTCATTAATCATTGTCACCCGCCTGTCACCATCGTGTTCATGATTCATTGTCACCTTGCCTGTAACAATCGTGTTCATTGATCATGTCACCCTACCTGTCACATCGTGTTCATTAATCATTGTCACCCCGCCTGTCACATCGCGTTCATTAATCATTGTCACCCTGCCTGTCACATCGCGTTCATTAATCATTGTCACCCTGCCTGTCATCATTGTGTTCATTAATCATTGTCACCTTGCCTGTCACCATCGACTTCATTAATCATTGTCACCCTGCCTGTCACCATCGTCTTCATTTATCATTGTCACCCCGCCTGTCACCATCGTGTTCATAATCATGGTCACCCTGCCTGTCACCATTGTGTTCATTAATCATTGTCCCCCGCTGTCACCATTGTGTTCATTAATCATTGTCACCTGCCTGTCACCATTCTGTTCATTAATCATTGTCACCTTGCCTGTCACCATCGTCTTCATTAATCATGGTCACCTTGCTGTCACCATTGTGTTCATTAATCATTGTCACCCTGCCTGTCATTATTGTGTTCATTAATCATTGTCACCCTGCCTGTCATCATTGTGTTCATTAATCATTGTCACCTTGCCTGTCACCATTGTGTTCATTAATCATTGTCACCCTGCCTGTCATCATTATGTTCATTAATCATGGTCACCCTGCCTGTCTCATTATGTTCATTAATCATTGTCACCCGCCTGTCACTATTATGTTCATTAATCATGGTCACCCCCCCTGTCATCATTGTGTTCATAATCAATGTCACCCCGCTGTCACCATCGTGTTCATTAATCATTGTCACCTTGCCTGTCACCATTGTGTTCATTAATCATTGTCACCCGCCTGTCACATCGTCTTCATTAATCATTGTCACCTTGCCCGTCACCATTGTGTTCATTAATCATGGTCACCCCCCCTGTCACCATCGTGTTCATTATCATGTCACCTTGCCTGTCACCATTGTGTTCATTAATCATGGTCACCCCGCCTGTCACATCGTCTTCATTAATCATTGTCACCTTGCCTGTCACCATTGTGTTCATTAATCATGGTCACCCCGCCTGTCACCATTTGTGTTCATTAATCATTGTCACCTTGCCTGTCACCATTGTGTTCATTAATCATGGTCACCCCGCCCGTCCCATCGTCTTCATTAATCATTGTCACCTTGCCTGTCACCATTGTGTTCATTAATCATTGTCACCCCGCCTGTCACCATTGTGTTCATTAATCATTGTCACCCCGCTGTCACATCGTCTTCATTAATCATTGTCACATTGCCTGTCATCATCGTGTTCATTAATCATTGTCACCCCGCCTGTCACCATCGTGTTCATTAATCAATGTCACCCGCCTGTCACCATCGTGTTCATTAAACATTGTCACCATACCTGTCACCATCGTGTTCATTAATCATGGTCACCTGCCTGTCACCATTGTGTTCATTAATCATTGTCACCCCGCCTGTCACCATTGTGTTCATTAATCATTGTCACCCTGCCTGTCACCATTCTGTTCATTAATCATTGTCACCTTGCCTGTCACCATCGTCTTCATTAATCATGGTCACCTTGCCCGTCACCATTGTGTTCATTAATCATTGTCACCCTGCCTGTCATTATTGTGTTCATTAATCATTGTCACCCTGCCCGTCATCATTGTGTTCATTAATCATTGTCACCTTGCCTGTCACCATTGTGTTCATTAATCATTGTCACCCTGCCTGTCATCATTATGTTCATTAATCATTTGGGCACCTGCTGTCATCATTATGTTCATTAATCATTGTCACCCGCCTGTCACTATTATGTTCATTAATCATGGTCACCCCGCCTGTCATCATTGTGTTCATTAATCAATGTCACCCGCCTGTCACCATCGTGTTCATTAATCATTGTCACCTTGCCTGTCACCATTGTGTTCATTAATCATTGTCACCCCGCCTGTCACATCGTCTTCATTAATCATTGTCACCTTGCCTGTCACCATTGTGTTCATTAATCATGGTCACCCCGCCTGTCACCATCGTGTTCATTAATCATTGTCACCTTGCCTGTCACCATTGTGTTCATTAATCATGGTCACCCCGCCTGTCACATCGTCTTCATTAATCATTGTCACCTTGCCTGTCACCTTGTGTTCATTAATCATGGTCACCCGCCTGTCACCATTGTGTTCATTAATTTATTGTCACCTTGCCTGTCACCATTGTGTTCATTAATCATGGTCACCCGCCTGTCCATCGTCTTCATTAATCATTGTCACCTTGCCTGTCACCATTGTGTTCATTAATTTATTGTCACCCGCCTGTCACCATTGTGTTCATTAATCATTGTCACCCGCCTGTCACATCGTCTTCATTAATCATTGTCACTTTGCCTGTCATCATCGTGTTCATTAATCATTGTCACCCGCCTGTCACCATCGTGTTCATTAATCAATGTCACCCCGCCTGTCACCATCGTGTTCATTAATCATTGTCACCATACCTGTCACCCTCGTGTTCATTAATCATTGTCACCATACCTGTCACAATCGTGTTCATTAATCATGTGTAGGATAGTGTACATAGAGGCACACACCCTCTACACTATCCTGCCTGTCAATCATGTCAGTAGTGGCACACCCTCTACCCTACCCTGCTGTCAGTCATGTCAGTCGTGGCACACATTTCCCCTACACTACCCTGCCTGTCAATCATGCGAGTAGTGGTACTATCTACCCCTACCCTGCCTGTCAATCATGTCAGAAGTGGCACAAAACCCGCACACTACCCTAATGTCAATCATGTCAATCGTAGCACACACACACCCTCTACACTACCCTGCTAGTCGTGGCACACCCTCTACACTACCCTGCCTGTCAATCATGTCAGTCGTGCACACCATCTACACTACCTGCCCGTCAACCATGTTGAGCAGTGTCAGATTCTCCGCTGGCCTTCCAGTCAATCATGTCAGTCGTAACACACCATCTACATACCTGCCTGACAATCATGTCAGTCGTGGCACACCCGCTACACTACTCTGCCTGTCAATCATGTCAGTCGTGGCACACCCTCTACACTACCCTGCCTGTCAATCATGTCAGTCGTGGCACACCCTCTACACTACCTGCATGACAATCATGTTGATCAGTGTCAGACTCTACGCTGTCCTTTCCTGTCAATCATGTTGAGCAGTGTCAGATTCTCCGCTGGCCTTCCATTCAATCATGTCAGTCGTAACACACCATCTACACTACCTGCCTGTCAATCATGTCAGTCGTGGCACACCCTCTACACTACTCTGCCTGTCAATCATGTCAGTCGTGGCACACACCCTCTACACTAGCCTGCCTGTCAATCATGTCAGTCGTGGCACACACCTCTACACTACCCTGCCTGTCAATCATGTCAGTCGTGACACACACCCTCTACACTACCCTGCCTGTCAATCATGTCAGTCGTAGCACACCCTCTACACTACCCTGCCTCAATCATGTCAGTCGTGGCACAAAACCCTCTACACTACCTGCCTGTCAATCATGTCAGTTGTGGCATACACCCTCTACACTACCCTGCCTGTCAATCATGTCAGTCGTGGCACACACCCTCTACACTACTCTGCCTGTCAATCATGTCAGTCGTGGCACACACCCTCTACACTACCCTGCCTGTCAATCATGTCAGTAGTGGCACACACTCTACACTTCCCTGCCTGTCAATCATGTCAGTCGTGGCACACACCATCTACACTACCCTGCCTGTCAATCATGTCAGTAGTAGCACACCTCTACATTACCTGCCTGTCAATCATGTCAGTCGTGGCACACACCTCTACACTACCCTGCCTGTCAATCATGTCAGACGTGGCACCACACCTCTACACTACTCTGCCTGTCAATCATGTCAGTAGTAGCACACCCTCTACACTAACCTGACTGTCAATCATGTCATTCGTGGCACACACCCTTACATACCCTGCCTGTCAGTCATGCCAATAGTGGCACACCCTCTACACTACCCTAACTGTCAATCATGTCAGTCGAGGCACACACCTCTACACTACCCTGCCTGTCAATCATGTCAGTCGAGGCACCCACCCTCTACACTACCCTGTCATGCCATTAGTGGGACACCCTCTACACAACCCTCTACACAACCCGCCCGACAATAATGTCAGTAGTGGCACACACTCTAAACTACGCTGCCTGTCAATCAGTCAGTTGTGGCACACGCCTCTACACTACACTGCTGTCAATCATGTCAGTTGTAGCATACTCTCTAAACTACCCTGCCTGTCAATCATGTCAGTAGTGGCACACCCTCTACACTACCGGTACCTTTACCTGCTGTCAATCATGTCAGTCGTGGCACACACCCTCTACACTACCCTGTCCGTCAATCATGTCAGTTGTGGCATACACCATCTACACTACCCTGCCTTTCAATCATGTCAGTCGTGGCAAACCATCTACACTACCTACCTGTTAATCATGTCAGTAGTGGCACACCGCTACACTACCCTGCTTGTCAATCATGTCAGTAGTGGCACACATCCTCTACACTACCCTGCCTGTCAGTCATGTCAGTCGTGGCACACCCTCTACACTACCCGCTTGTCAATCATGTCAGTAGTGGCACACATCCTCTACACTACCTGCCTGTCAATCATGTCAGTCGTGGCACACCCTCTACACTACCCTGCCTGTCCATCATGTCAGTCGTGGAACACACCCTCTACACTACGCTACCTGTCAATCATGTCAGTCGAGGCACACACACTCTACACTACCGTGCCCCTCAATCATGTCAGTCGAGGCACACACCCTCTACACTACCCTGCCCGTCAATCATGTCAGTAGTGGCACACACTCTACACTACCCTGCCTTTCAATCATGTCAGTAGTGGCACATCCTCTACACTACCCTGCCTGTCAATCATGTCAGTCCTGGCACACCCTCTACACTACCCTGCCTGTCCATCATGTCAGTCGTGACACACACCTCTACACTACCCTGCCTGTCAATCATATCAGTAGTGGCACACCCTCTACACTACCCTGCCTGAGATTCATGTCAGTCGTGGACATCCTCTACACTACCTGCCTGTCCATCATGTCAGTCGTGGCACACACTCTACACTACCCTGCCTGTCAGTATGTCAGTAGTGGCACACCCTCTACACTACCCTGCCTGAGATTCATGTCAGTCGTGGCACACACCCTCTACACTACCGTGCCTGTCAATCATGTCAGTAGTAGCATCCCTCTACACAACCCTGCCTGTCAATCATGTCAGTAGTGGCACCCCTCTACACTACCCTGCATGTCAATCATGTCAGCAGTGGCACACACCCTCTACACTACCTGCCTGTCAATCAAGTCAGTAGTGACGCACCCTCTATACTATACCGCCTGTCAATCATGTCAGTCGTGGCACACACCCTCTTACACTACCCTGCCTGTCAATCAAGTCAGTAGTGACGCACCCTCTACACTACCCGCCTGTCCATCATGTCAGTCGTAGCACACACCCTCTACACTACCCTACCGTCAATCATGTCAGTCGTAGCACACACCCCCTACACTACCCTGCCGTCAATCATGTCAGTCGTGGCACACCCCTCTACACTACCCTGCCCGTCAATCATGTCAGTTAGTGGCACACACCCTCTACACTACCCTGCCTGTCAATCATGTCAGTAGTGGCACACACCCTCTACACTACCCTGCCTGTCAATCATGTCAGTCGTGGCACACCCTCTACACTACCCTGCCTGTCAATCATGTCAGTTGTGCCACACCTTCTACACTACCCTGCCTGTCAATCATGTCAGTCGTGGCACACCCTCTACACTACCCTGCCTGTGAATCATGTCAGGTATTCAGAATGATCCAATGGAGGGAGTTCTGGCATGCACCCAAAATTCCCCCAGCCCGTGAGAGAGGGAGGCGGAATGGTGAACGTGGTGTATCCACTGTCTGCAGATTGTGTCTGGAGCACCATGTCCCCAAAGTCACTCACCGAGGGGTGGTTTGCCAACAGCCTCGGGAGTAGTTTCTGGCTCGGGTATGGAATAATTCTCACCCCACACCCACCCACCCCCTTCTCTCCGCATCCTAACTCCCACCCCCCACCCCCATTCCATACCACCCTCCCCGCGCTTCAAATTTAGGTGCGATGTGTTTTGAGTGATGTGTTTTGTTCTTAGAAACACATTGAGAACACTGAAGAAAAGGAGTGATTTGAAACATGGAATGGAGATGAGGATGGGGCGGGGGGGGGGGGGGGGGGGGCAAACGGGACTCTCTCTCCGGAGACGAGTTTGTGCACGTGCCCCCACCCTCTCTCTCTCTCTCTCTCTCTCTCTCTCTCTCTCCTCTCTCTCTCTCTCCCGCTGGGTTGTGATTTCGGGTTGTGGGGACGATTTCGGCATGTAAGAACCGGGCTAGTCTGTCTCGTGTGCTTTTTCAATAGGAATCGACAGCAATATCTCTAGTTAATAGGATGTTAGGTCGGTTAGGTCACCAGATTCAGGAAGAGGAGGGGGGGGGGGGGGGGGGGGGGGGTGTGGGAGAGAGAGGGGGGGTGGGGTGGGGTCGGTTATTTGAAAACTGTTATTTCTACAAAAAAAAAACCAAATGAGTTCTCTACCCCAAACAAATGAACAAATTCACTTCCGAAAACGTTTAATTGAAATTGTTATCATTCCATGCGAGTTCTAGATAAGCCATATTCGCGGAATCTAAAAGCTCGTTCTGGATTGATATCTTTGTTTTCTTATTTTTTTTTTAGTGGAGTAAACATCTGCCTTTTTAAAACACTTAGATTCCGGGCAAACTGCATATCGCTATATCAATATATTAAAACATCCCCAGGCCTTGTGTTATAATGTATAAGATTTTCATTGGAAATGTTCAAGTGATATTCTGTCCCCGATCGCTTCCCAATAGAATCTTCTTTATTAGCTCGTTTTCTCGGATCATTTTATACAAGAGACGCTCCTATAGCAATAACGCTGGCAAATGTTATTGCTCGCTGTAGGTGTGGTGTGAGATGTGTGTCTGTGGTGTGTGAGTGTGTGTGTGGTCTGTGTGTGTGTGTGTGTGCGTGTATGATATGTCTGTGTGAGTGTGTTGCGTCTGTGTGTGTGATGTGTGTGTGTGTGTGAGCGTTGTGTGTGTTCGTGTATGTGTGTGTGGTATGTGGTGTGACATTGGTGTGGCGAGCGTGCGCGCTCGCAGCTCGCACCGTCGCTGTTTGTGTGTGGGATGTGTGTGTGGTTGTGTAGAGTGTAAGTGTGTTTGTGTAGTGTGAGTGTGTGTGTGTGTGTGTGGAGCATGTGCTGTGTAGTGATTGTGGTGTGAGATGTGATGTGTGATTGTTGTGTGTGTGTGTGTCGTGAATCCTTTTGATTCTTCACCTCTTGGTAATACAAGAAAATAACCGCCATTTTCTGAATAAATCTCCTCGATGCAATCACTTACTCACAGAGAAATGTAAATTATCTTCCGATCAAGAGACCACACCATCTCCATTTTGCACGAAAACTTCCTTTTTCACAAACTAAATCACGTCCATACTCAAACAGTTTTTGGCCACAAATAACTAACCCTGTGTTTAACACAAATATTAACACGCCAAAACCTCTAAAATTGACACAAACATTACTTTAAAATGGGGGCTTGCGTGCTAGAAACATAGGGTGATGGTGAACAACAGATATTTACATTCTCTTCACATAGTCATAAAAACATTTAAGGTTTACAACGCTAATAACGACCCACTGCACGACTGATCCTCCCTACTATTTTTCTAAAATTATTTCTACTTCCAGCATCCACTAATAAATCAAATCAATTAACTGGCTTTCCGACCTGATTGGCTATTTTTTACATCCAATGAATTTATAGACCCCTCAATTAATTCTTAAATTGCGCACTGTTTTTTTTTCCATCCGTCCGCCAAACTCATAATAACTCATGATAATCGCAAAACCCTGCCTTAATTGATGCGACGTAGCTCGTAGAAAACTGCAGATGGATAGCCTTAAACAAATTAGTGAGCTGTTATTAGCTATGTTGTAAATGCACATACAACATTGGGATTCACGAGAAATCAGCTGGGTCGAACTGACTACAAACACCTAAAGACCGCTTTTTTAAGTACATATGTGTTTTAATATGGATATTGTTACACCACTAAATCATAATAAGCCGCAAAATTTTCGACAAGTAGCTAGATGAAAAACGTACTCCATTTATATCTTGAAGATCTGGAAAATACCTAGTAATTATATAGATTTGGGGCTCATTAAATTTTTAACTTAATGCCAAAATTGCTAAATACTTCTCTCTTAAAAGAGCAAAAGTCAGTAGTAGACCATTCGGAGTATTTTTTTAAATCTGCGTTTTAATGATTTGTCCCCATATTCTTATCTTTTCTTCATAATGTTATTTAATCCATTTTTAACTTTAAAGCCAATTTCTTATAAGATGCAATTCCTACAAATTCCCGCGCCTATTGTCAATTACCATGCGTGTAAGAACACACGTTCGTTTTGCTTGGTATATAGAAGTACATCGTATTTATAACTATTATAAAAACTTAATTAAGAAAAAAGAGGAACTTTTAACAATAACGTAAAGTGTCGCAACTTACCAATGTAGATAGCGGTTTTATAAACCACAGCCCCAATATTCACTTGAGACTATCAGTCAATTTAACATTGCAGTAAATGAAAACATTAGATGGCTTTCGCAATTCAGACAGATGGATCAAACCCAGCTAACTAGATATATTTAAATCCCACAGAATGAAAGAGTGACAGAAGTACCATCCCCCGCATGGGTTTATCTCGCCCTAGTGACGTTTTACCAGAAACAGTTAAGATTTTGCCGTTATAACTGCGAGCAACTACTGGCTGTGTGTATTAAACATATGAAACCATTTAAAAACCGACCCTGCAATCTTTTAGTAAAGGTCAGTATATAACTTCATGTTTATTACCAACAGTACAGAACGAATACTAACTGAACTGACGAAAGTAAGCCCTCCCAGCGACAACGCGATTTAATCCATTTACAAGCCCAATGGAACAATAATCATATGAACGAAATCTGCAACGACTTAAACAATAATCGCTTCAACTGACTTTAGACAAAAGTTCGAACCCCAATCCGATGGGTTTAGGCCATGCATTTGTGGGTGCAGCAAAAGAAAATATCTTATGTACATACTGCACCTGGGCCACACCTACTTTCAACCATGCAAACAAGCTTCGAATTAGGATCCCTAAGACAAAAAACTCCCTCAATGCCTTGGCAACAATTACATCTTAGATGATAGTGCAAGGCATACAATGCCAGGAGTTGTCAAAGTGGCGTAAACTACTCCCATAAGGAGCATAAACGTTTAGCGTGCTGCCTATCCTAGGAGGCACAAGCAACAACAAAATTCTAGCATAGTGAGAGTCAAACTCTAACAGGCTTTGGATGCAAGAAAAACATTTTCTAAGCTAATTCAAGGCTGTTGATAGTTGGCCTGGCCCAGCATACAAAGGTATCAAGACGTTTCTTGCACATGCTAAGTGTCAAAGGTTGACTTTGTTGTAGGCCAATGGATTATACATGCAACCTACCTCATGACCATTAGACTACAGATTGTGGCATGATACAGGAATTAAACAAGAGAAATCCTTCATACTGGAGACGACCCAAACTTAGGGCACCAATCAAGGCTTCTCAACACAAGGCCTGCCTCCATCACTTTTAAAAAAAGTACCCAAACCCTGAAGAGCCAAAGCGATCCGCCTAACCAGTTATAAGCGCCCTCACAGCCCGAAAGCAGTCCCAGGAAAAAACACTCCACCTGTTTGATACCTAGGCCTTACACTGTAACAGTCACCACTAGCAGCAAAAACAGCCCTTGTTGTATTTTTTAACTTTTACTGGATTAGCCATACTTTATTCACTAAAAATTAATCCCGCAGCTTAGCAACTCCTAACGTCCTACAGATAGGTCAGCCATATAACCAGAGCGTACCTTTAGACTAAAGTAGACAGAAACCCAACTAACAAGACACACCATATTATGCGTCAGGGCAGAGCATCAAGCTCTTTGGCAGCTAACTTCATTAATAGTTTTGCTAGATGATTGACAATTGTAACTCAATCCCAGAACTTTTACCAGGCTGGGGGTGTCGGAGGCTTTACTGGTCCGGATATGGTAGTGGCGCACTGCCTTTAAAGGTGCATAAACGAGTGATACGAGATAGCAAAACCCAAACAGTTAGATAATATGCCAACTATTGTACTCCCTAGTTTCCTCCTGAACAGAGTCCTTAATATCCTTTCAGCTAGCGTAGTGTTATTCATAAAGTATACTGTTTAAAGTGATTATCTCTTATTCTGCTTGTTTGTGGATGGCGCTATGCTGCGCTCTGTTAGTAGGACAGCACTACAAACCTAGCCCGCCTTCTGTACATTAAATCTTGTATATTAATTTTATGCTCTGTATTCTAGGTCCTTTTTCTAGCACGCGTGCGCCCTGAAAATTGTTATCATCTGCATCAGGCCAGCTTATTTTTTATCCATTCATCATCTCTCTAATACTAGCCTCACAACAAGTTTTTGGCCTACAATAAGTTGTTATTTCACCCCTTATTGTCCGTTGCAGCCTCATTAAGAGCCCCAAGGATTCTTCTTCACGCATAGGCAATGGGAATCTCAATTGTCATTTAATTGTGTCTCTCTCAATAAAAACTTCGTCTCAATTTCTGATATTAGTTTCATCTGCTGTTCGATTTTAATTCTCAAAGAGGTCTATGTTTTGTCTATTTCCAATTTGTGTTCCAACTCTTTCCCTCCAAGTCGCTTGTAAAAGATACTAACAGCCTCAAGTTCCCCTCAACATTGTCAAAAAAATTTAAGTTGCCTTGTCAGGCAGTAGGGATATCTACTAAGAATTGTTGCCCTGCTTAAAAAAAAGCAGGGTTTTGGTCTGGAGTTTTGCAGTAACCGTAGCATCTCTGTGCCCTATTACTGTTCTTACATACAAAATTGACTTATTTATATCTTTTGAAAAGATCAAAACCCCTAAAGTGCTCCCGTGCTGCTCTCGCTCCATATGGCTATAATAATGATTCAATTCTATCTAACAGATCAGTATTTGGCTTAAATTCCTACTCCAATGGCCTGCATGCGCCCTTCAAGACTCTTCTTGCAACGAGGGAGGCCGAGTTCTTCATCATCTCTTCCTCACCAACGAGATCAGACGCGACCCAAATCTTCATCCATATTTTTTATTACTAATCTTTTTTGTTTTATAAAAAAATTGAACTCATAACGTTGTGACCTCTGATCAACCATAACATGAAAATGAGAAGAACCACCACGGCGTAAAAGGTATAGGAGAGGCAGTCCGATTAATACGTGTAATATACTCATCAACAGTTCAAAGCCTGACAAGTTTTTAATAGTCCAATTCCCTGATCTTGGTGCGCAGACGATGTTATACTACATGCCAGTGCACTGCTAAACAATCATTCAAAATAGAATAATAAATCGAAAGCTCCTAAGTGCCTACTGGTTGTTAGCTCATATATTTACGCAGGGCAAAATCGTAAAAACATATTGGCAATCCAACTGGAGGGCAGAGAAGGCATTTTTAACTCTGAAATCGAGGCAAGACATGTGTTTTTTTCGCCCTCTATTCTCTGACTCTATGGCTGCCAAGAAAAAGAAAAGCACAAGAGAAAGTGTATCAGGGACAATACAAAACCCAAACGTCTGCAAGCACAGCATTAAAGCGAGGATGCAATAGGATTGATTTAAAGATGATGCAGTATCAGAAGCATTTGCGATAACAAAAGATATCTGCATCCCTCTATGATTGAACTGTAAGGGGGGGGGGGGGGGGAGGGGGGGGCGGAGGAAGACCATATGCCATATTACCCAAGTGCAGCTAAAACAAAAAACTTACATTTATTAACTGACTTTATCCTCAGCGATTATGATTGTTCTGTCTGAATGACCCCTTATCTCAAATACACAGTTACGACATTTCTCTTGAGTTTGTGTTTTACAACCCCTGAACGGGCCCAGAAAAATTTTAAACCCCAAAAAAAAAATTTAAAACATTTATTATTACGAAGATTTATACACCCCACAAAGAAAAAGAAACAAGCGAGACACTCTCTGGAACAACATCAAAATCGTCCTGAGTCTTAAAAAAAATTTTTGTTCTTGTTTTACTAAAGGGAACAACCCTTTCAGAGAGAAACAGAAACTTTTTAATCCAAAAATTTAGAAGGGGTTGAAGTGCAAAAAATGGGAAGTCGACGTTTTTATTCAGGTCCGGACTTTTACCTCACCAAAACCTTTTTAAGAAAAAAGAAAGTTGTTCGCTGGAGGTTGGGAAAGGGGTTGCAGCTTCTGAAATTAAAAAAAATTCGCCTTTTATGAAGACTCGAAAACAATTAAAACCAAATATGGCCTGTGGTGGGTTTTTAAACCACATTTGCAACAGATTGTTTGGAAGTGGGAAAGGGTAACAAGAGTTTTACAAAAAAAAATTCACAAGAAAGCAGACGGAAACGGCCCAATAAAAATCAGTTTTTTTTGGTTTGGATGCCAGTTAAAAAATTGAAAAAAACAGGTTAAAAGACGCGGCTTATTTAAAATCAAAAAATATTCTAAAAAAAACAGATGGTATTTTTAAGTTTCATCAAAAGAACCGCCCTGTTCTCTTACTGCGGGGGTTACTGGGGGGAAAAATGTCTTGTACTTGATTTGTTACAAAACAAATACGGTTTCTTACGACACATTTTTATATTCGCACAACCATTTAAAACACAACAAGTCTTACAAAGAAAGGAATTTTTTAAAGGAAAACATAAATTTTTTATTTGATCCTAGCGATAAATTGAGCGATTTTTTTAGACATTACATGAAATTTGAGGGAACTGAAACACGTTTATTATGTGACTGTTTCAGCTAAACAAAACATTGAAAAAAAAGAAAAGCCTGTAAAAGCTGGCCTTTAGGGACGTCACCCCTTTTTTTTGTGTGGCTCTTAACTCAAAAAACAAGGCTTTAAAAGACTTTCGATCGCAGTTAAAATCGGTTGTATTTTTTTAAACACAAGGACAAAGATAGTTTTGAAGATGTTTATTAAAAATTTTAATTAAGGGACAAAGATGAGCTAAAAAAATAAAAAGCATTAAAAATTAAGACCTAAGCCTTTTTAGGAACTGACCCCCATTAAATTTTTTTTGTTTATTTGAAAATGTTTATTGAGATTGTTTTTAAACAATTGTTTATTATAATTTTAATATAAAAAAAATTTCTCGGGGCCAGAACAAAAGCGCAGCTACTCCAAAATCAGCATAGAGCTAAAAAACCTAGAGACAAAACTGAGTTTGATCGATAAGTCCCCGGGAATTTTTATGGTTTGAATACACAATGAGGGGGGTTTACAAACGAACAAAAATTGAAGAAAAAAACGACAGCAAAATCCTAAACAAACAAATAAAAAATCAGAAACAAGTTACGGCAAATATAAATACAGGCTTTTTAACAAAAAAACTGGGCCTTGCGCCCTGAAATTAAGGGGTTTTAAAAATTTGACTTGCGAAGTCCAAAGTAAACTTTGAAAAAAACACAATTTCAGAAAGGTTTTTAAAATTCGGGCCCCTTTCTTGCCAGCCCCTTTTTCCCAGAACGCAACAGAAAAACAGATTGAAAAAAAACATAAAAAACTAAAAATTTGTCTGGCAGAAAAACCCTTGCGAATGGGGGAACACAGTAACTCAGAATTTATCCCAAAACCGCCAATCCCAAACAGCACTTTAAATTTTTGTTTTTTTTAAATTTACCCCGGGAGAGTCTAATTCTATTTTGCCAAAAACATGTTTTAGAAAGAAAGTCAATTATCGTCTGAAAAGGGGATGGGCCCCTTAGGTCGTATTGCCAAACTAAAAAAGGGGATGAAAAAAAAACTTTTTTTACATCTGACAAGGTTTTTAACTGCGAATTTAACAAAAACAAATTAAAACACTCGACTTTATTTTCATTAATTTTTTGATTTTATTGCGTTTTTTTCCTGTTGCTGAAGTGTACCCAAAAGGGTAATAAAACATTTTTTACAAAATTAATTTGATTAAAAATGGAGGTTCAACAGTTTTAGGTTAAACAAATAACCAACTTTAAAAGGAAAAAGAAAAAGCGACTTGGATAAGTAAAGTTACAAAAAAAAAAATGCTAAAGCTTTTAAAAACTCTTTCTTATGAATACTGGCTCATCAGCTGGCTGCGTAAGGCTGGGTCAAATGTTGCTCTTCAAGCCACTGGGCGGGCCCAGCCCTTTTGCATTTGGGAGTTTGGCTTGGGGGTTTTTGGCGCCATGTCTATGATTGTAAGTGCTTTTTTAAAAAAAAATTTAAACCCCCAAATTACAAAAGACACTGCCCCCTTAGCCCTACACAGCAAAACTTTTGTTCATTAAGATTAAGAAAAAGCAAATCATTACAGGATAAAAATTACGACGAAGAATTTCAGAAGTTATGGTGAGGGGGATTAAAGACGACAAAAAATTGAACTTCAAAAGGGGGTGGAAAAAGACTTTTTCTTCACGCAGGAGACACGAGCAATTAAACGAAAAATTTAAAAAAAACAAAAATTCGTTAAGCCCAAAAAGGCCAAAAAAATAAGTTTAACAAAATAAACACTATTTTTTTGTTGTTTTTAAAACTCACTGTGTTTGGCGGGACAACTTGCGCTCTTCACAAACAAAGGATTTTTAGGGGCAGGCTTTTAGACGTAGTACCCACCGCTAGAAGAGAGAGTTTCTCTTAAATAATACACGGGAGGGGATTTTTTCAAAATTCTTTCAACTTCATAACGTCTACGCTCCATATGGGATCTTTTAGCTCTAATTCTAACATCACCTTCTACCTCTCCAGACATACAAGTATCTTACTTTTGTCCAAACGGCAAAGTTTTTGAGTCCCTGCACATCTTCAGTATGCTAATTTTTTAAATTGATTGGTTTACTGGTTTAAGGCCTGTTGCTTTAAATTCTTCATTGTTCATGACACGTAAGACTGATGGCAATCTCCTAACCCATTCTGTGTTGCGCTCTTGTCCATATTTCTCTGTGATATTGATAGGTAAACAGGCGTTCAGCTAGATTCTTATTAAAGTTTTCTACTAGGCCTGTGATCGATGGTGCCTGGGATCCCTCTCTTTACTGTAACTGATGTTTTAAAAAAAAGCTGGTTGACAGAGCCTTTAAATGTTTTCCATCATCAACTTGAATCATCCCTTTGGGTACTTTAATGGAAACTCGCATGTATATTTGTTGTAAAGCCACAGCCACGCAGTTGGACTTTTATCCGTTAAAGGTTTAGCGTCTTTGTATCTTGAAGCCATGTCAACAACTGTCAGAGCATACTTAAACTTTTTTCTTCTAATTTTGGTCATGTGGAAGATACGCAAATCCATCTGACGGGGGGTGTCATTAGGAACTGAGTTAACAAATCTAGGCTTATTATTTTTTGGGGAGGAGATATTTTGCCCAAAATTTCTGTTTGAAAGCGTCTTTGCATTGATTCGCACTTCTAGCAGCTTTACCAGGGTTTTTTTTGAAGTTTTCCCTTCAATACCTTTAGGTGAATTATTTTTGTACTTACATTGTCCCTTTTAAATGCATTTTTTTTACACAAGAAATGAGCAACAAGATAGACTGATCTGCCCAACTGCAAAAAACTATCTCTGCAGTCTTCTGTTTCAGTGGTTCATAAAATCAGACAGTTTGGCGCGGCGTGTTTGAAATTCTTTGTCACTAAGTAATACTTTCTTGCGTTTCAAACGTC
>JAFLJL010014731.1:0-32095 GCA_018398815.1 Conus ventricosus | reverse complement strand
TTTTTGGGCAACCTAGTTTGGTATAGTTCTCACAAGTAAGACTTAATAACCAAAAAAAACGATTATCTACAAACAACTACTGTGCAGGTTATCCTTTTTCAAAACTATTACTAACTTTCAGATTTCAGTTTTTTGCTTCCTTTGGGTTTCCTGATCATTTTCAACAACATCATTTTCACGCATACATTCATCAAATGCATCTCGGTCTTTCATGTGAAATAAAACTACAGTCCTTAACTGTTCTCTAAAGTTTTTTTAAAACTGAGTTATATTTTTGGCATAAAATCCCACACACTTATTCCAGCATGTCTTTCCACTGAAAGCAAGTTTTGATAAAGTGTTTCTCTTTTTAACTATGTCTCTTTCTGCTGAACATCCATCTAATAATAAATAGTGTCTGCGTTCCTTCAAACAGTCATAAAACTGTTCTAAACACTCACTCAGTTTATTGCGGGGGTCAACTAAATATATGTCATCATCTGTCCATATAAACCTTCTATCATGAATGCTTTGTCCATTTAAGTGTTGGACAGAAAACCACAATATGATTAAAAATTAAAACGATAAACGTTTGTAACAGGTCGAGGATAAAAAATTGTTTTTTCCACAACCAGTTTGCCCACAAATCAATGAGCAATGAGGAGTTTTTGTCATAAAGTTTAACTGCTCCATATTTTTTATAGCAGAAATTTAATCTAATCCAGTTTTTATTTTTATCATACTCTCTGTCAAAACTTGTTCAGTATAATAAAACCCACGGGGCCTAAATGTGTAAGATTATCCAAAATTCAGTTCTGTAAGATTGTTTCTATTTAAGTAAAACATTAAATTTGTTGCTTGTTGTTATGATCTTAATATCCTCGCCATTGTGAAAACGACGACAACAACGTTAAGGGGTTTAACGTCTAAGTTTTGCAGCAATATTAATTCCTTTTATAAGGTCATCACTAACGCCCACAAACCCCCTCCCTCTCCACATCTTTAAAGACAGAAATTCAAATACATTGTGAACGGTCTCCTAATTTTCTGCTTGGAAAGAACTGTATTTTGTAGAAGCTTTTTTTAAAAACTGTTTCTTTTCGTGAGGGGTACTGCTTTTTCCAAACGCGTTATTTCAATTTTCTTTCCGACAAATTTTCGTCCGCATAAGCTTACATGTAAAGGGCCAGAGTTGAATTGCTTTCTAAAACTTTTTTTACGGGTAAAATATGTAAATGGGCAATGAATTTTAAATTTATTTCCCATTCTAAATATGGTTCTAAGTGCCATTTGAGGGCAGGTTTTCGAACTATTTTATATTCATACGGCCAACATTATTTGCCTCTAGATTGCGCAGTTGTTCTAGTTTAGGAAACTTTTGCTGTCGCCAACCTCTTTGCGTTTATAATCACCATCTTTAGTGTACTCAAAACCATACAAAGCGCCTATCTCACCATTCGGTTCAAAGTCCGCAACGTCTGCAAGGTCTTTAATTCTAAAGTTATACACCATACAGGCGCTAATGTAAACTCCTGGTTCTTCTGGCCCACGCGACATTATTTTTTAGTAGCGTATTATTTTATTTCTAAAACAATGTGCAGGTTATCACATTTTACGACTTTCCCCGTTTTGTCTGTGATCTTTATATTAAATGATCCAACCCTCCCACAAACTAATCTTTTAAACTGTAAATTAGGAATTGTATAATTTCATAATCGCAATATGCAGCTTTCCCCGACGGAAGCTCTTAAAACAGTTGAGGGCCTTCCATCATATAAGTTTTCATCAGTGCTTAGCTCATCCAAATGAACATAGAGTAATGAATGTAATGCAATGATGAGCGGACTTTCCCCCTCAAAGTGTTTTGTCTGGTGTAACAATAAATCTTTGAGTGTCCTGAGTGTCAGCTCCAAAGCCTAACATTTAGCTAGCTCTTTATCAGAAAAGTAATTTGCTTCTTCAGGTTTGAATGTTATATTGTTTTTAGATTTGCATTGTTAAGTTTGAGAGTGATGTCAAAGTTACTCATTGCTTCTTTTAGTGAGCAAAACCCGTAATAACCATCAGGTATTGTTAACTGGCTAACTTTGACCCCTGTTTTGTCAATTTTTTGAATCTTATTATTCTTCTTTGATTCACTTATATTAAACCATACAACTTTGTAAAATATTTCATGAAGCGCAACCATTTTGGCTCCGCATTGTTTTCAACAGCATGTTCTAAAAACGAAGGACGGTCTTGGGTTGTTATTGTTACAAACATTTTTTAAACAGAATAAAAATGAGTGCATTCAAATAACTGGCGCAAAATATTCTGTTGGGCCGCACTACAATCTTAAAAATATAGCAACTGATACTCTTGACATTGCTGTGACCCAGACTGCCTCTTTTCATAAAAGGTGAGTACTCCATTGAAGAGCTATCTTAAACCCCCCTATTGAAAACGACCACATCAAGAAAGCGTGGTTAGTCATCCGATGCAGTTTTATATCAGAACAGTTAAACTTTGCTGTGTTTTGCGCATCAACTGGGTGTGGAGTGGCGTATGCTGATCATTTAAATCACCATGATCCTTTGGTGAGGTCAGTGTACAGATTTTCATTTCTATTACACGTTCAGACGTATTTTGACTGAACTGCAAGCGCCATTGCCAAATGACAAACCGTTTAATCCACTCAGCAACAGAATAGACATGAAGGCTTTTGAAAGGATCTGTAACGAATTCAATATTAACATCAAGACAGACTTTAGACAAAAGTTGGATCATAATCATGGCCTAGGCGACCTTTATTTTCGGGCACGCACAGAAAGTATAACTATGACTGGCATCCTCCTTTCAAAACTTTCTTTTCAGGCCCAACTGTTCAGCCCGGGTCCCTACAGCAAGAGCATAAAACAGCATGGACAACATTTATCTTAGACACTTCTAAGGGCCTAACTAGAGCGGGAATAGAACGAATAAACGACTCTATTCGTACTTACGTTTGGTGGTTGCTAGGTTCGCAAGCACAGGCGAGATCGAGCATAACTGATCTTTCTACTGGCTTTGACGCACAAAAACAATACTTAGCAAATTTAGGGGACGCCATTAATTCTACAGTTGATTTACCTTCAAGTATTCAAAGGAAACCAACATGTTTTACAATACGCAAGATCGAAAGTAGACTTTGCTGTTGGCACTGGTTTATACATGCTGCCTTCTGACCTCAGACTCCAGATAGGTACAATAATAAACTATAATAATGAAATTCTTATAGCAGGCAATGAACAGAAGGTTGGGAAAAACGACATAAATTCTGAGCCAGTAATATTACAAACAATAAAAGAACGCCCAAGATTAAGTCATCTAATTCCCGAAGTCCAAACCCCCAAAGTCATTGAAGGCTCAGCAAAGCTCGCGGACTCTGTTCGCGATGACCATGAATATGAAAAGACAGCGCTTGTTCTTGGATTAACTGGCATAGGATTACTTGGTCTTTATCTTACTAAATAGTAACCCAACTATTACAAGAACTAATGTCCATAAGTGCTCGGCCATAAAGCCAACTACTTTGCTTGCAGTAGACAAAAGCCAGCTGACAATACTCCCCAATATTCCTGGTAAAGCGTCCACGGCTTTACCAGCTAATTTTTTTAATAAACTTGCAAGATGATCAAGCTGTTTTTTTACCCATGATTTATCAGGTGGAGGCGATGGTGGTGGCGGCGGATGCACTGGACTTTGGCCTCCACCGCCGCCTGTAATAGCCAACACCAGTGTGCTTATTGCAAATCCTAAGGCTGTTATAACGCTTGCTAATGTGACCCCTTGCTCTCTAAACAGTGTTCGTATTCGTTCTGCTAGTGTCGTGTCTTCATATAAAATTTTTCGGATAGTTTCTCTTATTCTATTCACTTGAGTTCGTAATTGGTCTCGGTTAGTAGTCAGCACTTCTAGTCTTGCTGATCTTTCTTGTTCAAGATCTTTTTAGTCTTTGTCTTATTCTTTCTTTAATATCAGGCCCTAAGTTGGCGTCATCAGCCTCAACGAGTTTTTCTTTTTCTCTTTTTATATGCTCATCTAGTTCGCCTAGTTTTGCTAAATTGTTTTTTAAATTTCGCCTCTGATGCTTCTCAAAGCTTTATAAAGGGGCCCGCTATTTCTCGCAGGGGTACGGCGAGTCGTGTATAGTCTTTAATCCCGTTTTCTTCTAAAAAACGGGTTTTCGCTTCTTTTGGGCTTTTAAATTATTTTCCTGCCGATTGTTTTAAATTTTTAAATTTTCCATTTTTTGTTTTTGGGTAGTTTTTGGGGATTTCCTTTCAGTTTTTTTTTAATTTTTAGAAACTCCCTTTCCCCCCTTTAAATTTTGGCCAAACAAGACCAAGGGATTTTTTTCTTTCACACTGAGTCTTTGTAAATTTGTACCCTTGGCAAAAAATTTTGGAGGGGCCGGGTTTAGTTTAAAAAGCCGAACAATTTTGGCCCCTTTTTCTTTTTTTACAGACAAATGATCATTTTTTAAAATTCAAAACCCTTTTGGGGTTTCTATAAATTCGGGAGGTTCTTGAAAAACCCTTTCCGAAAAAATGTTTTAACCTTATTTTTTTTAATTCAGGGCCTGAAATTGAGACCAGAGCGATGCTGGCCCAAAGGGGATCTTTTTCACTCATGCGTCTCCGGGATCAAAAACATCAAAATCTTCTTCTCTTAAATTCCTGCCATGTTTTTTAAAAAATTTAAATTTTTTAAAATTTTGCTTCAAAAAAAAGTCGCAAGCAAAGGCTCAAATTTTTAAAACCCGCATAGAAAAACTGAAAGAACCCCTTGGGGGGAAAGGGGAAATAACGACTATTACTTTTCCCCAAATAATCCACTACTATTGATGCGGAAAAAATTTTTACTCCCCAAATTTCCGGACCCAAGGAGCAAATAAAGTGTTTGTCCGGGCTCTGCCGTCTACTTTAAAAATACGCTCAAAATTCAAAACAGACCCAAAACCAGGAAAGTTGACAGAACCTGGGGCGGGCAATCTTTTAAGAAAATTTCAATAAAACTTGAGGGCAAGAAATATTTTTCTTTACACAATGCAGAAAAAATTTTTAACCTATTCTGATCTAGGGCTAACCGCGAATGAAAAGGGGCCTGATTTTTGCGTTTCAAGGAATAAAAATGAAGAAGCACAAAACATAGAATAGGTGCCGCAGAAACTAAAGAGGGAAAAAAGTTTTGGGGCTAAATTTTCCCTTTTGGAAATGGGTTTTTTCCTTTCCCCTTAGTTTTTTGAGTTGTTAAAAGCGCATGCCCCAACTTTAAAGGGGAAAATTAAAAGACAGACTGTCATATGAACTAACTTTTAACAAAATTAACAACGTGTTATCAGATAAACAGCCCACCGAACCCAAGTACACATTTTCTAAACATCACGATAGAGTTTGAGGGTTGAAGAAACCCAATTTTTAGCAAGGCAGATTGAGCCCCAATACAGTAAAAAATTAGAAATTTTAAAACAAAAGAGTGATTCATCATACAACATATCCTAGAACAGGGCAGACACTTTTGGGAAAATTTTAGTTTAGCGTCTCAGCAAGTTTCCTTTAAAAGTTTTTTATTGCTGTTTTAAATAAAAAACCTTTCCCAAAAGAAAATGAAAATTTTTTTTTAATCCAAAAATAACGAAAGAACAATTTTCTTGGGGGGAAAAGCCCCTTAAACCAAATCTATGCTAGCGGGCTTAAACCTTATCAGCATTTTGATGAAATAAGAAAATTTTTTTGGGAGGTGGGAGGTGAAGAAACCCAAACAGTTGCCCCTTGGGGTTTAAAGATCTACCCCTTTCACAGCGTAAGACTTGATGATTTTTTAAAAACAAAAAAATTTAGGGTTTTAAAGGGGTTGGGAACCAAAGGGTCAACGGGGATAATCTTACAGGAAGGGGGAGAACTGGGGAGAGACGTAAAAAAACTTTCCCAAATTGAAAAAGAAAAAAACCCCGAAAAACCCGGGCTTAATGTCCCTTTTTTTAAATTTTATATAATGCCACTAAATATTCAAAAAACCCGTTAGAAAGTGTAGTATACTAATTATTTTTTTTTTTAAAAAAAAAAGCGTTCAGGTTTATCCAAAGTGCCTAAGCGCCCCCAAAAGAAAAAAATAGAAAAGAAACCCCTAAAAAAAAAACCCCTTAAATTTAACCAACATTACACAAATGCAAAAAAAACTAAGCAAGACCTTTCAAAATACAGAAAAACCAAACGAAGGAAATTCTGCTCCCTTTTTAATTTGCGTTACAAATTTTTAATACGGAACATCGACTATAAGCGCTCTATCAGCAGGGAAAGAGTGTTGGCCCCCCCCCCCTTAGCCCAAAAAAGGGGGAAGGGGCACCCGCGCTTTACCTCTAGGGGGTTTGGGCTTTTGCTCTCGGCCCGTGTTTTATTGCTGTAAGTGGGGGCTGGCAAAAAATTTAAAAAATAAACTCCAAAAGCACACCGCTAGGTTCAACAAAAAACAGCAAAAAATTTGCTCGTTTTAAAATGACAAAAAAAAAAGCGCTTTGTTGACCTCAAAAAATCACGGATGAAAATTTTTAAAAAGTTTTCAGGCCGATTTTGAAGACTACAAAAAGACCCAAAATTTGATCCCAAAAAAAGGCCCAGGGCAAGTTTTTTTTTTAACACCAACCCCAGCAGATAAAAAAGGTTTCTTAAAAAAAGAAAAAAAAACATTAAAAACCCGTTTTTAAACAGCACACATTAAAAAACACCAAAAGGTGTTTATAAATTTTTTTATATTTCCCCGCAAAAAGACCGTCGAAAATTGGTTTTGATTTTTTAATTTTTTTTAAAAAAAAAAAAAATATGTTGGGGTTAGAAAAGAAAGACAAACAGGGTAAGATATATGAAGGCAAGACGAATTTTTTTTAAGGGAAACCCGAGAGAGAGCGTTTATCAAGACACTGAATGAAAATTGAAATTTTGAAAATCATTGACCCAACAAACTACAGGCAAACGGGTTGTTCAAGCTATTTCTAAAACCAGGCCCAAAAAAACAATAGACCCACCGGTTTAAAAAATGTTAGGGTTTTTAATCGCTATGTAACAATTTTAAAAAAAAAAAAACTAGAAGTCGGGGCTAACTAAACAGCAACATTCTTTCCCATAAAACTTAAACAAACCCCGGGTTTTTCAGACGAACTGCTTTCACAGTTTTTTACGCTTCCCCGAAAAAAGCTAAAAAAGAGAGCTCTGGGGGGGGGCCAAGGGGGAAATCTTTGGGGAAATTAAAATAAAACAGGCCCAAAAATGGCCCCCGATTTGAAGGGGAAGGCTTTCATTCCGCCCACCCGGGGGTTGGGTTTTTAAAAAGAGCAGTTTTAAAAAATAAAAATTTAGACAACAAAATTTCATGTGGGGCGTTCTTGCAAAAAGGGTGGGGGATCATTTCCGCGAACACGCAGAAAAATGGAACTAACTATCGGCAATACGCCAAAGAACAAAAATTTTAATGGAATATCCTTTTTCCCGTTAGTGAGACCCCAAAATTTATCATTTGAAGAACAAAAAAAACCCAAAAACTGTTAAAGTAAAACACAAGGGATAGGAAACAAATTTGGGGCCCAAATTTAAATGTCCAAGAACAGTCCCCAAAAATAGGCGAACCACCAAAAGCATGTACTTACTCCCAATTTTTCGCCGCAGGGGTGCCCCATTAACCCTGTACGGGACAAAAGCCCGATTATTAAACGGGATACTTCAAAGCATGAACAAAACAAGAATTTTTTGGTAGAAAAAGTTTAACAAAATTCCAACCGCTTTAAACCGCGCTTGGGAAAATATAAAACATTGTAAAAGTTCTTAACTGTAAGACGAACTAACTACGCCCCCGCCAGGATCTAAAGTTGTTTTAAGAACGGGAAAAGGCTGCAAACAAGTCCATACTAGGTTTTTTCGCAGACTTCGGGGGTCGCTTTTTTGTTTTCCCTTTTGAAGGGGCCCGCACCACAAAAACCCTTTGAAAAACAGTCTTAATTTAAATAATCACAGATTTGTTCATTTGCCTTCATTATTTTTAGTTGATGGGGTTTATTCAGAGCCAGAATTAATAAGGACCAGAGCTGCAGAAAAATTCTTTAAAAAGCAAAGCAGCAATTTCCCTAACGCCTGTTCTAATAATCTAAACTTATCTGAAATCATAATGGCGCTGAGACCAACAACAGTATGACTCAGCCACGCATTGTTGGATTTGCGTTTAGAGCTAACGCCCAAGAGTGTAAACCCCACAGTAAGAGACCATGATCACATTATGGGAGTTTAGAGGTGCAGCGCACAGTAAATGCAATCTTCAACTAAAGTTTGATCCAAAGACATGGAAGCTGCCTGTATTCTTTCACAACTTGCGGGGTTATGACTCTCACCTTATAATGCAAGCAGTAACCAGCGCCTTCAGGGTAGCATGCATTGCACAGTCATCAGAAAAGTACATGTGTTTCACTTTAAATAACATGTCTTTCTACGACTCTATGCAACACATGATGGGCTCATTAGAGGCACTGGCTATGTCCTTAAAGTCCTGCCCAAATAACGGAAAAATATTTTGACTCAACTCTTGTTAGAAAGGGTGTTTACCCTTATGAATACATGAACAGTTGGGAAAGGTTTGACGAGATACACTTCCGCCTAAAGGCGCGTTCTTTTCTAGTCTTAGAGGAAAGGACATCAGCGACTCCGATTACCAGCATGCTCAAGATGCTTGGCAAAAGTTAGATTGTAAAACGATGGAGACTATCATGATTCATACTGATGGCTGATGTATGTTTGTTGGCGGACGTCTTTGAAAATTAAGAAAGACCTGCATGAAACATTACAGTTTGGATCCTGCGCATTATATTTCTGCACCCGGGATGAGCTGGGACGCTTTCTTAAAGTTTACTGGGGTACAGATTGATTTATTGTCAGATTTACCAATGATTCAGATGATTGAACACGGATTGCGTGGAGGAATTAGTATGGCGTCGCATCATTACTGTAAAGCAAACAACAAATACTTGGACGACTATGATCCGAGTAAAAGGTCTAACTATCTTATGTATTTAGATGCAAACAATCTGTATGGTTGGCAATGGCGCAATCACTTCCGTTACGCAACTTTAAAATGTACACAGCGGCGATCCGAATAATATCAAAAGGCATTAAAGTGGTTGGGCAGTTTAACGCCTGTCAACAGCGTGGTTTCATTCTAGAAGTTGACTTAGAATATCCTCATGAACTCCATGACCTGCATAATGACTACCCATAGCAGCAGAAAGTCTAAAGATGAACCCAAGAAGCCGCCTAAACTGTGCCCCTAATCTTTCGGGGCAAAAAAATTATGTCTGTCATTACAGACTTCTACAATTTTATTTAAACACGGTTTGGAAGTTAACAGCTGTTTCATCGCATAATTGCTTTGATCAAGAACAGTTCATGAAACCATACATCATGAAGAACACTGATTCTCAAACTAAAAATCCGCCATAACAGATGCTTCAGAAAAAGACTTTTTCAAGCTGATGAACAACAGCTTTTTGGAAAGACTATGGAGAAACCGCCAAGCGCAAAGATGGCAATTAGTCACCAGAGGAGAACGAAGCAATTAGCTGAATTCAAACCTCATGACAGGACTTCAGAAGAATCATGATCAGCTTTTGCATAAGGATGTAAAAAAAGAAAGTCAAATTAGACAACCTGTATTTATTTGGGGTTTACTGTTTTAGAATTATCAAAGCTTGTGATGTTAGAATTTCCTTATGAACAACATTAGCCCTCGTATCCAGATCCCAGAGTACTTTACACAGATAACAGACAGTTTTGTGATAGATATTCCTACTGAGACATCTATAAAGACATGAAAACGAAGTAGCTAAAGGCAAATGCGGGGGTGGTACAACACATCTGATTACCCCTAAAGATTCGCCTTTGCATTCAATTACTAACAAGAATGTTTAGGAAAGATGAAGGATGAATTATCTGGAAAGGTGATTAAGGAAGTATGTGGGTTTAAGGGTCAAAATGTACAGTATTTCGAGCCGGAGAAAATCATTAAGAACAGGACAAAGGGTATAACTCGCAGCGTTGTGCAGTCAAACATATCACATTACAACGAAAAGAAGCATTGTTTGGCAATAAGACTTTTCATCATGACAACGTAAATACTGGCGATCTAACTACTAGAATCAACACAACAGTTGTAACAAAGAAGTCATTAGATAGAAACAAACACAAAAAGTGTGTGTGTTATTCCATGGTTTTCTATTATGCATCGGGCACTGGAGAACCGTAAATTATTAAAGCGAACTGTCTCTGGTGGATTATCTGCATTCTTCCTTCACAAAAGATCTTTGAGAGCGGTTGTTTGGTTGTGCAGTTTCTCGTAAATAATACACGCGGATTCTTTTTAACAATTCTTTTTATTTCGTACGGTCAACACTCTCCAAATTGGATCGGTTGCCCTGATGCCGAGGTCCCCTTCTGCTTCCCCCGGTAAATAAAGATACCTTACTTTCCATTCCTAATGGTAATTAGTTTGCTGGATGAAGACTCTCCCTTCAGCAACATTTATTTTTTTTCTTTTGATTGCTTGTACTGGTTTAGGCCTTTAAATTCGTCATTATTCATTGCGCGCAAAACGGAGGCAGTCTTCTAACCCATTCTGAGTTGCGAGAATTGTCACAATCAGCTCTCTGTGATACGGTAGGAGAAAAGGGAAAGGTCCTTTCGGCTACTGTTTTGTTAAAAGTTTTCAACTAAAGCCTGTGATCTGTGATCTCCCGAATGGCCTCTTTTAATGGTAACTCTATGTTCAACAATATTGATTCACTTTGGCCTTAAATTCCTTCCATCATCGACTTGAATCATGCGAGGGATAAGTTAAGGGGCCTCGTTGGTATACAGTTGTATGGCAACAGCAACAGGAAGCACTCCTTTGTGTTAATGGCTCCGCATCTTTGTATCTTGAAGCTACGTCAATGACTGGAGTGGCTACTTAAATCTTTTTCGTCTAATCGTATCAGAGGGTAAATATAGGAAGAACATTTGGTGGGTGTCGTTCGGTAATTGTAATTCACAAAGTGGTGTCTCTGTATTCGCTAGGCGCAGGTATATAAATTTGCCAAATTGCTTGTTTAGATAACATTCCTTGCTGTTTGTTTCACTGAACCCCCGCCGCTGTGGCTTAGCTTTTGTATTGCAGTGATACCGTACCAATATCCTTTGGGCGATTAATAGATTTTGTTTCATTTTTTATTCAGCCAATATTATGTCGCAACAAAATACACGACGGTCTTACCAAAGCAATAAAACGCGATTTCTTTTTTTTTTTTTTTTTTTGCCATCTTTTGTTTTACTGATGGTTGATAATAGTCACTGAATTTTGGTGGGGGGCATGTTGGACCGTTTGGGCCTGTTACTAGATAATATTAGTGTTGTTAATCGCTTGGTCAACATCTTTAAATTGTAAGCTGCATGCCCCTGCCCTGTCTTTTCAGAGTGTGTCATTAAAAAATCTAACTGCTCAAGTCTCTGCGTTTCATAGGCTTTGTGCAGCTGCTAGTTGCTCCATAGCTTTGTGTTCTTTTTTCTCTCGCCGTCATCCCGTAGTATACTAAATGCGATATTACTTCCGCTAAAAGCAAAGCGCATTCACCACAGCGCCACCTATCATCATTACGAGCGAAGCCATTTTTTATAAATGTATGCATTTTTATTTACATATTTTATACTGTCTGGAATTGTTCCTGTCTTGACTAGAAAATCTTTCGTGGCAAACGAAGCTGCAATGAATAGCAATCGGGAGCTTGCTGAAGTCCTCAAAGTCTAGTTTTTGCCAAGAGCTGCTGGTTTAATTCGTAACAAGCTTTTACCAAGCATTTGAGTATCCTACACTTGCCTCCAATATAAACCCAAGCCCAGATGGTATATCAAGGTTTGGTAACAGTTTTTCGGTGCTCATTTTTTATAAAAAAAATAATTATAATTATTAAAAAACATGAACAGTGATGATCTCCTCCCTACAGCTACAAGGCGGCTAAACCCTCCGAACTTATGAATGACCAAGTTGATGACCAAGCTAATTATGCCCAAAAAGGAGAGGCTGTATTCTTTGGCAGCCATGTGGAAAAACAAACAGTTCCTCGAACTGAATTCAGCATTGAACAGATTCAACAGATGTCGCCACAAGCCATTTTAAAGTACATAACAGGTATGAAAGCGCAGCTAGGTCTAGAAATGGTTGCAAAGTGTGGGGCAAGACGGTTCTTAGTTGTACACTAAACTAGTTATAGATTTGGCGCCCATTGATTCTGAACAGGATTTTATGTATGATTTAAACGGCAGGATCCAGTTTTAACAAAGTCATTAGAGTCTCTAGGTGTGATCTGTATTACAGATTTTGTAACATTATTGTCGCCAGTAATCATGGGATTAATTACTTTTAATCCATATAGATTTTGTTTCCCTTAAAAATGAACGAGCCCTGGAAATCAGCAAGATCAGAAAAACCACTGAATCAGTGGAGAAAGTAACCAAGCCAGAAAATCATAAAAAACGCTGAATCCCAGGTGGAGACCATTAAAAAATCCTGGGCGTCTGAAGCAGGAAAAAAATTAGCAGAGTGGAAACAGACAAAAAAAATTAATGTGACAGAATATGACTCACATGAAAACATAAAACACCTCCAACGCCAGAACAAGTTGAGTCAATGCCAGCTATAAAAACTTTCCACTAAACTCCATGTGAGACAAGACCTACAACACCAAAGTCTTCATGGAATATTTGATCTTAAAAACTGTGGCCATTTTGGCGCCATTACTGCTGTGGGGGGCGGTTATTACTGTTATAAAATAGATAAAGAATGGCAAGCCAAAACAAAAGCAATCAAAAAATCTGAACCACTAAATACAGAAACAACAGCACGCCAGAACCTCAACAACAAAAATCATTTTGATCCCATTTCAGATGGAATAATATTTTATAGAACTTAATTTTAAATTTTTTTAATAAAAAATTAGATCATGGCGTATTTATAAATGGATAAAGTGCAATTAAATAAAGCCATGGAGTCTATAAAAGACATTTCATAACCAGAATTGTAATCAAATGCGGTTGCTTTAGGTTGCAAGACCTTTTCTATTAAGATCTATGCAGAGAACGCTAGCAAGACATCCTCAACGATGACGCGTTTTTTGAGGCGTGTGTGTACTATATTAGCCATCTACTATGTAAGATAAAAACATAGCTTGTATTTTTTTGATAATTATAAGATAACTTATAAGAACTTTGGTTGTACTGTAAAGGAGGACTTAATCAAGAACTTATCAAGAACTTGATCAAAATCTTATAGATCTTATTTAAGAACTTGATCACGAACTTATTAAAAACTTGGCTGTGGGGCGGTGGGGGTGGGTGAGTGGTGGTGGGGTGGAGTGGGGGTAGGGGGGGTGTGCATGCGTTGGGCGTACAATACAAACAACAAACAACCCAATAGACAGTCCAGTGGTTGGGGCGGAGTGACGTGCGTGCGTGGGGAGGCCAAGACACACAAACACCAACACACTAACCAAGAAGTGAACTACCAGGCTGTGTCCCGCGGCGCAACCTCAATCAGAGCCCCAAGTGAACACATAGGGTTCCGTTTGGCTAGTTTGCCGCGGAGCTTTGCTGGTGCTCCAGCGCTTTGTAGTCAAGCGATCACATAGGGTCGTTTGACCTAGTTTTGCACCCGCGCTTTTGGCAGGCCTGACGTCATTGGGCGCCAAGCGACACATAGGGTTGTTTGGCTAAGTTTTGCTGTGCTCCCTCTTTTCCTCAACCAGCCTTGCAACTGGCGTTGGCAGAGTTACAGCAATTACTCTGCTGTATGCCGAGCTTTTATGGCGGCTCTAATCGCCAGTATAGTACATCCGTCATGTAGATTGGGAGCAGTTATATGTAGATAGTGCTGGCCACACACTACTCCTCTCCATACTGGTAGATGTACTAAGGTCTGCCTAGCCCTTGCCAGAACCCCCGAAAATCGCCACCAGTTGCATAAGTTTAATAATGGGTTGGCGTTTGCTCACAGTTCATTATACTGATTCCTAGCTTGTGGAATTTAGGATAGTTATAAAACCACACAGAAAGTTGATGAGTTTCCTACATAACGCATCAGACATTTCTCCTGCGTCCTTAAGAATAAACGCCATTGGATGCTTTTTGTTTTTTAAACATGACTTTGGGCTGTCTCAAGCCAAACCGCCCAACAATCACCGCGTGATGGATTGTTTTTGCTTTGCGTCTTTCAACAATGCAGTGCCATTTATTAAATAAGAGAACCATCTCATCGATTGGAAAACACATATTGAAACTGCTATATTTTTGTTCAGCAATATATTGCCTTCAAAAACGTTTCATTTCGCTTGAACAACAAAACTTTAAGATAGTCCGTCCATTTCCAAAGCAGAGTCGTTCCCTTTTTCTTTTTCTGTTCCTTATAGGAAAGCAATACTTCTTTTCGGTTTCGGCGGAACGAACATGCTTCACCCCGTTCTTTTTTTTCAACAAATACTCTGACATGCAGATGGTAAAACATGTGGTGTGCAATGGCGAAGAGCCTGCTCTTCAGTGAAACGGGTAGCCATTTTTTAGAATACACACCAAGCACAGTAAACACAGCGCAATAAAAAACGCCCTACTCGCAGGGGGAAGCCAGTAGAAGACTGATGAAACCGGTGTTTGTTACTAGTCATGTGAGCGCTGTGAGAGCGCCGCACGCGGCAAGAACTCGAGAAAGCTAGATGAAATAGATTTTAATGCGCAGGCCCTGCGTGAGGGAGAGGGGTGAGGGGAGGAGCGGGCGGCAGTATTGATTTTTGGCCTCTCAGTTTGTCAGCAGGCGTGAGGCGCGCGCTGCCGTTGTATGAGTGTCTGTCCTGGTGCCCATGTGTGGTGTGTTGTGTGTGTGGTGTGTGTGTGTTGTGGTGTGTGTGGGTGTGTGTGCAGTGTGGAGTGGCGTGTGTGTGCGTGTGTGTGTCTGGTGGTGTGTGTGTTGTGTGTGTGTGTGTTAGATATAAAGTTTGTAGCCTGATTCCAGGTCTTCCGCACAACTTAATCTATAAAGCTGTAAAAAAGTATTTTGTGATCAAAAAAACTTATTCTAACTTAGAATCCGCACTGTCTTCTAAAACTGCAGCCTATAAGTTTGTGACACCACCAAGTGCTGGCCAGGTAGGCCGGCACTAGCAATTAAAACTTACACCTCCTGACAGAGTTGCCAGTAACTGAAAAGGAGCCGTGGGAACAGACAAACCGTTTGTATATAAGCAGCGTTCAGTCCACGGCTGCTTTTCCCACGGTACACTATGGGGCGTGTCAGTCCCGGCTACTTTCCCTACGCTACTTCTCTGAAAACTTTAGTAAATTAGTATTGACAAACGGATTAACCCTGCACATATGTTTGTTGTGATAATCGTGTATTTGTTGGTTATTGACGTCTTACTTTCAGAGACAGTAATATGCTGATCTAGTGCACTTTTCGTCGCACCGAAAACTGGTTGAGGGTAAAGTGGCTTAGAGTCGGCTTATACTGTTCTTCTACAGTCACTGGGAATTGTGTTCCCTGTTGTCCGTCCTTGGACATCTCCCTGAAGACAGTCACTGGGAACTGTGTTCCCTGTTGTCAGACTTGTGACATCTCCCTGAAGACAGTCACTGGGAACTGGGTTCCCTGTGCACCCTTGCACACAGTGCCACTGTTTCCGTTCAGTTCAAAAGGTCGGTGTGGACATCGTTGGGCCTGGGGACCTCCCGTCCTCCTCACCATTGACATACTTCCTTCGATCGTGGATATGGCTACCTGTTTCCACAGGCAATATTGGCTCAAATGGATCGAATACTTTTACACTTTGCTGAAGCCCTTAACTGTCAGTCTTCTGTCATGTTGGTTTGCCTGTCCGATAGCCGGTCGGACTGAGGTACTTCCCATTTGTCTCTGATTCAGTGTGTGAGAATTCTATCAGCTATTGTCTATTTCACCAGTGAATCTATATCATCCAGCTATTGTCTATTTTCACCAGTGACTACGACTCCTATATCATCCAGCTATTGTCATTTCACAGTGGACGACGACTCTATATCATCCACTATTGTTTATTTCGCCAGTGACTTCGACTCTATATCATCCAGCTTATTGCGATTTCACCAGTGACTACGACTTCTATATCACCAGCTATTGTCTATTTCCACCAGTGACTACAAGTCGACATCATCCCAGCTATTGGTCTATTTCACCATGACTACAACTCTGGATAATCCCAGTTATTGTCTATTTCACACCGGACTTAGACTCTATATCATCCAGCTATTTTGATTTCGCCAGTGACTACGACTCTATATCATCCAGCTATGCTATTTTCGTCAGTGACGACAACCTCCTAATATCATCCAGCTATTGTCTATTTCCGTCAGTGACCTACGAATTTATAATCATCAGCTATTGTCATTTCGTCAGTGATCTACAACTCTATATAATCCAGCTATGTCTATTTCACCAGTGACTACGACTCTAGATCATCCTCAGCAGATTGTCGAACGTTTCAAAGGCACGTTTGAAAACATGTGTAACGGAAAGTCTGTCATGGACGCCATCCAGATATATCCCCACATGGCCATTCGCTTACTGAGAATTAACCCAACGCACGTTATGGATCCCCCCCCCCCCCCCCTTTGACTTCTGTCTTGGTCACTCTCCTATGAGTCTACTTCTCTCTTAGCAGACAACTGGGACCGGATGTGCAAGCACTCCCTACATGGACAAAATGCTACCAGTTACGTATTGACCGACATACCCCCACTTGCTTGACCGTTTGTGAGTTATAGTGGACTGTTGACCACAACACTGACATCAATAAGAGTTGCTGACTGAAAGTCCTAAACCCCACCTTTCTTGTCGGTGACATAGGTTGTCTATCAACTAAATGACCACAACAAGCTTAAAGTTTTGTGGAAAGGTCCTTTTGTAATCCAGGAGAAAAATTCCCCTGTCAATTACAAGGTCAGTGGTGGCTGGCATGTCTAAAGTGTTTCCCCGTCAAGATGCTCAAGTCTATATTGACAGGTGTAGTGTTGTATTAATAATGTTTCTTCTCCTGTTTTTCCTCCTTTGTAAGGATGTTTGACTTGCTGAGGTCCCGGTTTTTGACTGTGTGTGCTGAGCACACGTGTTCTATATCCAGTGTCTTTTTCCCTTATTACCACTGTTGGTTCCTCGCCCGGTGCTTTTGCTCTGTGGGTGTTGTTGATGTGGCTTTTGATGATGGAGTTCCATTTCCCATCCTTTCTATGAAGAAGAGTGCACAAAGATGTTACAAGTGAACCCTGACTTTCTGTTCACAGAAGTGGCAATTGAAGGATTGGTTTGGGAGTTCACAGATATATTGACCGATGAGCCTGGCAATGTTGTTTGATGTTGGATCTTCATGCAAATGTTGTTGATGTTTGATCCTTCATGGCAATGTTGTTGATGTTGATGCTTCATGGCAATGTAGTTTGATGTTGATCTTCATGGGCAATGTTGTTGATGTTTGATTCTTCATGGCAATGTTGTTGATGGTGATCGCATGCAATGTTGTTGATGTTGATCTTCATGTTCATTCACCTGAGCCACTGACACTTCTGTTCGTGTCAAGTCCTATCCCCTCCTTTTGCACGGTCCAGATGATAATAATGTTTTCCCCCTAGCGCGACAAACCACAAACTCTCGTGTATGCAAATGGGCTGCCCTACCAGGGTAGTGCCGGCTGAAAGCTGCTTGCCAGGCTTCGCTACTCGTTGTTTACCAGAGTCATCAGTCAATATCGTTCAAATCAATTTCCTTACTATCCTCATTCTTTCAGTTTGTCACGCAGGGTGCATGCTATGTGTAGCCGTGTCAGTTACATTTTTAAAAAGGGAGACAAGAGAGGGGAACTTTTGCAAAAGGACGTCATAGCATGAATGACGAGTTGCAAGGCCACCTTTTACTTATCGCTTTTAGATCTTGTATTTTTCAGTCATATAGTAACTATGGTTGAATTTATTTAAAACATTTGGAAAGTGAACGTATGCCTTAATTGGTTCAGTATTTTTTTTGATCGCTTGATAATGCGACTGGAATATTCAAGATCATGTAGAATTTTAATTTCTTCAGGTTTTCCGGAAGGTTCGTGAATGTTGGTAGAAGCTGACTGAATTACATTCGCATACGCTCGTCACGATATCAATGGTTAATTAAGCTTAATGATATGCAGAATATTCTAAAAGAAGAAGACCGAGTATGTTTGAGAAAATTCTTTAAAAATATATAAACGAAGAGAGCGTGCGACTGAGAGAGAGAGAAATAACTTTTTTGAAGAGTTTCTATCATTGTTCGAAAATGAAAGTGTTGAGCCTTTATCTGAGTTTTGAGTCTAGTCGTTGAAAAGCTGCTATTGGTAGAATATTGGCCTTGCGGCATGCACGATTAAGTTTCTGTACGAGTTATGACCTGATGGTCGTGGATTGTTTTTTTTTTGTTCCTATATTTCTTCAACGTTTGCAAATGAAAGGATCTCTTCGTTTAATACCACACCTGGTGTATTTGTCGTCTGCTAGCCGAACGCATATCACAGGATCAACTATGAACTCATACAAGCTAGGCTACTGCACTTACCTGTATGAGTATAGTCAATGCTTTAGCGTGTAACATATGGGTCCAAGCCGAAGATGCCTGCTACATTGGTGTTGTATTTTCCAAACACATTACTCACGTGGCCTGTTCTAGACTAACTGCGATTGTGAAAGGCGCCAGTCTAGATCTACATCAGCATGTTCCGCCACGTAAATGCATATGGCTTCGTCTGAGTCAAAAGAGAAATGTAGATAAAACAGAAAGGCTCAGCATCAAGAAAGTACAATCATGCTATTTTTCTACCACACGGAGGGGGGGGGGGGGGGGGGGGGGGGGGGGGGGGGGGGGGGGGGGGGGGGGGGGGGGGGGGGGGGGGGGGGGGGGGGGGGGGGGGGGGGTTGCGGGGGGGGGGGGGGGGGGGGGGGGGGGGGGGGGGGGGGGGGGGGGGGGGGGGGGGGGGGGGGGGGGGGGGGGGGGGGGGGGGGGGGGGGGGGGGGGGGGTGGGGGGGGGGGGGGGGGGGGGGGGGGGGGGGGGGGGGGGAGGAGGGGGGGGTAACAGCGTTTAGTGCATGGAGGCAGTCTAGGGTAGGGGTGAAAATGTCGCCTGTGTCTGCAAGAGCCAGTTAGGGTTCTCACAGACTAGGAAGAGTCCAAACAGAAAGACTGCTGCCTGAGCTGTTAGTGAACACTAGAAAGTATTGTTTCATTGACTGATTGCTGACTTAGGTCTGAGTTAACCATGGAAATACGTGAAGACTGAAAGGAATTAGCCCCCCCCCCCCTTTTTGCAGGTGATGAACTCATGAAATATGTTCCAGAGGCTGAGAAAAGGCTGCCAGCAAAGAAACTGGAAAGAAGAAAAATAGAATCGGCAACTAAAAAAGAAAAGACTAAAGCAAAGAAGAACGTGAAAGAGAAGAAAAAGACAAGAAGAACGTGAAAGAGGAGAAAAGACAAGAAGAACGTGAAGAGGAGAAAAAACGTGAAGAGAAGAAAGACCAGATGAAACGTGAAGAGGAGAAAAGAACGTGAAGAGAATAAAGAACTGAAGAGGAGAAAAGAACGTGGAGAGAAGAAAAGAACGTGAAGAGGAGAAAAAACGTGAAGAGAAGAAAAGAAACGTGAAGAGGAGAAAAGAACGTAACAGAAGAAAAGACAAGGAAGAACGTGAAGAGAAAAAGGAACGTGAAGAGGAGAAAAGACAGGAAGAACGGTAGAGGAGAATAGATCAGGAAGAATCGTGAAGAGAAGAAAAGAACGTAAGAGGAGAAAAGAACGTGAACAGAAGATAAGACAGGAAGAACGTGAAGAGAAAAAAGAACGTGAAGAGAAGAAAAGACAGTAAGAACGTGAAGAAGAAGAAAAGAACGTGAAGATGAGAAAAGACAAAAGAACGGGTGAAGAGGAGAAAAGACAGGTAAAACGTGAGAGAGAAAAGACAGGAAGAACGTGAAAGAGGAGAAAAGAACGTGAAGAGAAGAAAAGAACGTGAAGAGAAACAGGAAGAACGTGAAGAGAGAAAAGAACGTGAAGGAGAAGAAAAGACCGTGAAAAGGAGAAAAGAACTGAACAGAAAAAAAGACTGGAAGAACGTGAAGAGAAGAAAGACAGGAAGAACGTGAAGAGAAGACAGGAAAGAACGTGAAGAGAAGACAGGAAGAACGTGAAGAGAAGAAAGACAGGAAAATCGTGAAGAGAAGACAGGAAGAACGTGAAAGAAGAAAGACAGGAAGAACGTGAAGAGAAGGACAGGAAGAACGTGAAGAGAAACAGAAAGAACGGAAGAGAAGAGAAAAGAACGTGAAGAGGAGAAAGACAGGAATGAAACTGAAGAGGAGAGAAAAGACAGGAAAGAACGTGAAGAGGAGAAAAGACAGGAAGAACGTGAAGAGAAGACAGGAAGAAACGTGAAGAGAAGAAAGAACGTGAAGAGAAGAAAAGAAACGGAAGAGAGAAAAGACAGGAAGAACGTGAAGAGAAGAAAAGACAGAAGAACGTGGTAAGAAGAAAAGACAGAAGAACGTGAAAGAGAAGAGAAGACAGGAAGAACGTGAAGAGAAACAGAAGAACGTGAAGAGGAAGAAAAGACAGGAAGAACGTGAAAGAAGACAGGAAGAACGTGAAGAGAAAAAGACAGGAAGAACGTGAAGAGAAAGACCAGGAAGAAACTGGAAGAGAAGACAGCAGCAGAACCTTCGAGAAAGAGAAGACAGGAAGAACGTGAAAGGAAGAGAAGACAGGAGTAGAACGTGAAGAGGAGAAAAGAACGTGAAGAGAAGAAAAGAACGGGGGAAGAGAAGAAAAGACACAGAAGAAAGTGAAGAGGAGAAAAGACAAGGAAGGAACGTGAAAAGAGGAGAAAAGACAGGACGAACGTGAAGAGAAGAAAAGACAGGAAGAACGTGAAAGAAACAGGGAAGAACGTGAAGAGAAGAAAAGACAGGAAGAACGTGAAGAGGATAAACGAGACAAGGAAGACCGTGAAGAGGAGAAAAAGAACGTAAGAGAAGAAAAGACAGGAAGAAAACGTGAAGAGAGAAAAACGGGAAGAAACAAATGAAGAGGAAAAAAGACAGGAAGAACGTGAAGAGAGAAAAGAACGGAAGAGACAAGATGAGGAGAAAAGACAGAAGAGGCGAGAAGAGAAGAAGAAGGCAGCAGGAACGTGTAGAGAAGTAAAACTAGAAGAAGAAGAAAAAATCAAAAAGAACGTGAAAACAGGAAAAAGACGAGAAAGCGAAATAGAGAAAGAGAAGAAGTGAGAGCCACTGACAGGGAACTAAAAACAGCTTGAAAATAGAAACATCAAGAGAAAGAAGAGACACAGAGACTTTGCGGATGGCGGAATTGAAAGACCAAAATGGCGAACGCATTTCCCAGTCCCAGAAAAACTGAAATTGCCAAAGAGGCCACGTCCTTCCAGCGGTTGGTTGGTGGGGGAAAGAAACCTCTGCAGTTTATCTGGAACGTTTTGAACGCCCCTTCTAAAAAAGCAATAAAATGGCCAAGAGAGCAGTGGGCTAGCAACGTAAGGTTGGGGGGCGAGCCCCACCCCCCCACGCCCCCCGGCGCCGCCCCCCCCCCGCCCCCCCAGTGCTTGCCCACGCCACGCCACGTCTGCCCCACCGCCCCCCTTTTGAAAAACACGTGTCACGCTCTCTGGAGGTAGTGGCCCGTTTTTGAACGTGTCACGCGCGCCACTGAGGTTAGTGAGTTGCAACGGCCCCTGCCGGTACCCCCCCCCCCCCCCTTTTGACGGTCCACAACGCCCCTAGTCTACATCCTTCCAAACTACCCAGAGAAGAAGCAAATATGAACAAGAAAACACGTAAACTGAACAACTTTTTTCTTGCAAGTTATGATTGTTTCTGAACACGGGCTTCCAGAAAAAGTCCAAGTCCCAGGAGGCCAAGAAGATGGAAACTCCTGCGGCAATTCCTGATCAGGACTTAAAAACTATTTAGAGGGTTGACTAGAGTCAGCTGGTAGAAAAACTCTTCAAATGGGAAAAAGGAATATTCAGTCAAACCGGTCCATTTGTGACTGGCGAGATAATCAGATCGTACAGGTAAAGGGGGGGAAGGGGGGGGGGGGGCGAAGAGAGAGAGAGAGAGAGAAGAGAGAGAAGGAGAGAGAGAGAGAGGAAGGAAGAGAGAAGAGAGAGAGAAGAGGGGGGGGGGAAGACAGGAGGACAGAATAGAGCCGCATGGGAGGGATAGTTTTAATATGGGAGTAGGGAGGGGGTAAGTAAGGGGGTGTGGGGGGGGGGGTGGGGGTTGGGGGGGGAAGAGAGCGCCCCCCCGGGCCCTAGAACTACATTTGGTGGGAAAAGGGGGAGAACCCTAAGAGAATATTGGGGGGGGTTTGGGGGGGGGGGGGGGGGGGGTGGGGGGGGGTTTGGGGGGGGGGGGGGGGGGGGGGGGGGGGGGGGGGGGGGGGGGGGGGGGGGGGGGGGGGGGGGGGGGGGGGGGGGGCGGGGGGGGGGGGGGGGGGAGGCAGGAGAGGGGAGAGGAATGCAATTGGGAAGAGGAAAGGTGCAGAGGGGTTTGTATAACAATAAATAGATGCTGAACGCACATGAGAGAGATTTTAGGGGACGCGGTAAGGGATGTTGATTGTTGTTACAGGAGGGAGAGAATGGGGCTTTCGCGGGGGGGGGCGGGGGGGGAAGAAGAGGGGGTGGGGAGGGATGTTGGGAAGGAGGGGGGCATTGCTGGAAGGGGGGAGGAGGGAAAGTGGGGGGTGGAGGAAGGGGGGGAGTAGGAGGGCGATAGTGGCCCGGTCGGACTTGTGGTGGGGGGGGTGGGGGGGGGGCTGGGGGGGGGGGGGGGGGGGCGGGGGGGGGCTGCTATGCGTCGCCAGTGTTTGCGCATCGTGGGAGATGGTAGACTTGAAAAATTTTGGTTTTTTCCGGGGTTTGGCCTTTTTTCTTTTCTCCTTTTTTTTTTTTTTTTTGCTTGTCTGGGCTACTCTGTTGGTATTGTCTTGCTTGCATTTTCCTTATTTTCCTTTGCAGCATGAATGCTCACCGGGCACCTAAGTCCTTTAACCAGGCCGCGCTCTTCCGTCCCCCCCCCCCCTTCTTATTCGTTCTTTCTTTTCTGGTTTCGTCTTTTTTTTCCCACCTTTTTTCGTTTTTTTCCCCGTATGTTCTGCTTCTCCCTTTTTTCTTTTTCTGACATCTCAATATACGTTTAGTGGGGAATTCCTCACAATGTTATTTGATTTTGTGTTTTATTTTTTGTTTTGTTTGTCGGTTCATGAATATCTGTGAAGATCTTGCAGATTCTGAATATCTACCAATAAAATACATAATTTTCACTTAAATTAAAAAAAACACCAACAACCAACAAAGGCATTTCAAATCAGAAGCGCTTCGGTTTTTGGCAAACCTTCCTCAGCTGACCCATGGGTGTCTGCGTCAAAACTTGTGGTGTGACGTAATGTGTGTTTTGTTTTTTTTTTTTTTTTAAAATTTTTTTTTAAAACGTCATTTAATAAATAAAAAAAAATTCATTCAGTCCATATATCAATCCCCCCCGCCTCCCCCCCCCCCGCGCCCCCCCATTACTGAGGATAAATAGTGACACAATACATAGTCAATATCTATCCTTGCTAGCGGTTGGATAACAGTAATCAGGTACCAAAAACAAGTCTTATAATCATTAAATTAATAAACCTACTTGAAAAAATATACATGTGCCTTATACTACACCCATTCAATCGCATCATATTGTAATGGCTTAAATGGACAACAATGCAAGCAAATGAATAAATTATTTATCATGATAATGATAAAGAAGAAGAAGAACGCAGAACAAAGAAAGAAAAAGAAGAAACGAAGAAGAAGGAGAAAAAGAGGAGGAGAAAGGGGAACATGAGAAAACCAAGATTAACACCAAAGAGCAATCAAAACGAGAGAAAATGTCAAATATTCTTGTTCCACAACCACCTTTTTTTTTTTTTTTTTGCAAAACACAGGGTGTACAAACCCCCCCCCCTCTTTTTTAAAAAAAAATTTCTTCCTTCTATCTTTTTTTGCTGTTTTTTATAAACAAAAACTAGCACATATTTTTATTTTAAAAAAAAATAAACGGTCTATAAAAAAACCCCAATTAAAACATACAAAAAAATTTTATCAAAAAAATTTTTCTATTATTTTATTTTGTATATTGTGTTTTTTAAAAAAATAAATTGTTTTTATTTTTTTTTTTTTATTCCCCCGGTTTTGTTTTTTTTTTTCTTTTTTCTATTTATTAATTTAATTGATTTTTGCCCCAATTAACCCCACCCAACATGCAAAAAAAACCCAAAATCAAAGTAAATTGTTACTACTCTTTCAAAGAAAGGAAGTTGGGGGGGTTGCGTGCAAAAAAAAGCGGGTAATCGTCCAACAAAGATATTGAACAGTCTCTCTCCCATGGCATAAAAATCTAATGGATTTACAGGATTAGTCATCCCTAATTCATTAAACGCCTGTGGGATTGAGAGTGATACCTTACTACTTTCTAGTACGGACATCTTCTTAAACTTCAAGCACACTAATAATATTTCCAAGAACAAACACCTGGTTTAACATCTTGGTTTGTTTTTTTTTAACCGACCGGAAAACCGGCCCAAATGAATTATAGGCCCTTAATTAATTCTTTAAATTGGCTGTTTTTCCCAACCCCAACCAAATGAGTTAACCTGATAACGCCAAAAAGCCCCCTTAATTGATTGGCAGTGCTCCTTCTTTAGAACTGTAGATGGAAATGACCGTCAAATAAATTACTGCTGTTTTTTTAACTTTGTAAATGGACCATACAACATTGGGTTCATGAGAAATCAGATGGTTTTCATATTACCTTCAAAAACAAATCAAAAAAAAAAAAAAAACAAAAAAAATTGATAGATGTTTTTCCCCCTTCTGTACTAAATTTATAAAATTTAAATATAAGATCTGTCACGATTGTGGGGGGGGAAGCCCAAGATTTTAGCAACAACCAAAAACCAACAAAAAAAAAGCCCTTTAGGAAGAATGAATCTCTTAGCTTCTTCTAGGGAAAATGCATAGTCATTCTAAGGTTTGCTTCATTAAAAGTGTCAGCAATATTGCCTAAGTTGTTATGTACTGTCTTACTCTTCTTTTTAAAAAAAAAAAAAAAAAAAAAAAAAAAAAAAAAAAAAAAAGCACAAAAGTTGTAATAAAACCTTCTGGTATTATGTCCTGATGCCATTTTGTTGCCCCCCCTTCGTCACAACAATTAAATCCATTATTTTTCTGAGCTTCTTCAGATCTGTTAAACCCACTACTTAACTTTAAAACCAATTTCTCTGAGGGCAAACCCTACAATCGCCCCATCACTTCACACCCCCCACTCACCCCTCGCCCTATTGTCAACAGATAACGTTTAAGGAAACACACGTGTGTTTTGCTTTGTTTATTATAAATGTGCATGGCATCCTTTTTATAAACTATTTAAAAAAAGCTATTTAAAAATGGAACACCTTTTAAATATAACGAAAGTGTCCCCCCCTCCCCCCCCCCCGGGGGGGGGGGGCCCCCCCCACCCACCCCCCCCCCCTCCCCCCCCCCCCAATTTAGAAAAAAAAAAAAAAAAAAAAAAAAAAACCAAACAACCCCCCCACCCAACACCCCAGTTACAATGAAGGGGAATTAATATAACGAAATGTGTCACTTACATCAAAAATGAAGTGAAACAAAGAGCGTTTTTATAAGCCCGAATCAATTGGACTTCAGTGCCCTAAAAACCACCAATGCAGTACGTGATACTTATTGGCTTTCCAACGTCAGACTTTGTAAACCCACTAAAATAAATATTTAATTCCCTCCCCCAATAAAAGAAGTGAATAGAGAAGCGCACAAATTACTATGGTCAAAAAACCACCCCATGTTTTTTTTTTTTTTTTTAATAATCAGAATCTAGGTAAATTTTTGCCATTTACTACGCAAACCACTGGCTGCCCTGCGGGGCCAGGGGTGGTTTCACATTGATTGCAAAACCCATTTACAAAAACCACACCCAATCTCTTAGAAAAGGTCCAGTATAATACCTTTCATGTATATATACCAGTACAGGCGCATACTATTTGAACTACAAGTGCCCTCTCCCCAACGACAACATGTTTAATGCATTTAACAACCCAATGAATATAATGCATTATGAAAGAATCTGCCCTGCAATGAATGGTAACAGTAAAACCCTTCAACTGACTTTAGACAAAAGTTAGATCGTAATCACGGGATGGTCACATCGTCTTTGCGGGGTGAACGTATAGAGAATATATTATGAAACTACTGGCCATGACCACTCCATCTTTTAAGCCAAACAAACAGCTAGAACTGAATGGCATTTTGAACAGGAAAAACCTGAATGCGTGGACAACATTTTATCTTTAGATGAAAGTAAGGCCTAACAATCCCAGGAGTTGCAAAGTCTTAATGGACACCATACGGACGTACGTTTGGTGTCTATTATGAAGCGTCAAGCAAAGACCATAGTGGATATCAATATTCTACAGGCTTTGGACGCCAAGAAACAAAACATTTCTAGCTAATTTTATATGATGGCTATTAAAAACTCTGCTTGTTGTGTTGCCTTCCTGGCAATACAAAGGTATAAAACTTCTGGCACAATGCTAGGTCAAAGGTTGACTTTGTGTGGGCCATGGATTATACATGCACCCTTCTTATACCTTTAGACTATAACAGATGGCTTGATACAGAAATTTAAATAAATAATGAAATCGTCCATAGAAGGCTGGAGACGACGCATAAAAATAAAAAATAACTAAGGACACAATCAGGTTTTTAAACACCCACGCAGGCCTGCAGGACTAGGCCATCTCATTTAAAACAAAAACTCTAGCCCCCCCTGAACAGCCAGAAAGCGACCCACCACCCAGCTGGCTATAAGCAGCCCACAACCATAAAGCAGCCTAAACCAACACCGACTGTTAAATATACTTCACCCCGACAGAACACAACCTAGGTCGAAAAGACAGCCCTTGTTGTGTTTTTAAAACTGTTACTGGATTAGCCTTATACTTTATTTACTAAAAAAAATTAATCCAGGCAGCCAGCGCCACCCAAAAGTCCACAGGAGTGCGAGTATGGTCCACCATGTAACCCGCCACTTTGGGCGCCTATAGTAGACAAAACCCAACTAACAGCACTGGCCGTATTAATGCCAGGCAAAGCAGCAATCAAGCGCTTTAGCAGCTAACTTCTTCTTTAATAAGTTTGCTTAGGTGGTGTAATTGTTTTCTAATCCTATTTTACCAGGCTTGAGGGGGGCGTTGGAGGTGCTAACTTGGCCGCTGTTGGCGCACTAACCCGTTAAATTGCATAAACGTGTAAGAGAAACGCAAAAACCCAAAGGCTGTTAATTACTAAACTATTGGAATCCCCTGTTTCTCTAAACAGAGTCCTTATTCTTTCTGCTTCTAGGTAGTGTTTTCAATAAATTTTTTCTGGTTTATTATAAAAAATCACCAACCACTCCATCCTATGTTATCGGGCCACGGTGGGGGCCGCCCTTTTTTTCAAGAGAAAAAAAAAAAAACCATTGTTTTTGGTTTTTTTTCGCTTTGCAAAAGGCCCCGTGGCCGAAAATTAGATGAGTGGAGTGTTGGTGGGATTTTTTCCTATACTGTTTTCTCTTTCCCCCTTGGAGGGGGGACTATTGCTTTTTTGGGTTTCTGTTTATAGTTTCTCTGTTCCTGTTTGTTTGTGATGGTTAGCTGTGATCTGTTAAGTAGATAAAACAGTTTCCTAACCTTGGGCTGCCCTTTCCTAGCCATTAAAATCCTGGATTTTTCGTCTCTTCTTCTTTTTTCTTTCCTTCTGCTGTATTCTAGCCTTTTTTCCTCTCGACCCCTAAAAAAAATTGTTATCTCATCTGCATCAGCCTATTTATTTTTTTCTTCTTCTATCTCTCCCTAATCTACGGCGTCACACATTTTTGTTTTCTGGATTGTTTGTTTAGTTTCACGTACTCCCCTTATTTAGACTTTTAGTAGAAGCCAGCATTAAGGCCCAAGATTTCACTGGCCATTGGCCAAATGTAGAATCGCCAATTGTTTTTTTAACCGACACAACAACACCACTCCCCGCCAACCCCTCTGTCCCTGTCGGGTCCGCGCAAGACCTCCCCCCGCCCCCCCCTCCTCGATCAAAACTTGTTTTCACAATTTCTGCTATTAGTTTCAAATCCTGCTGTTCGGTATTTAAATAATATTCTTGAAAGATTATGATTGTATTTTTCCAGATTGTGTTGGCAAACTCTCGGCGTCCCCAAGTCCTGTAAAGACTAACAGCCTCAGGGCCTTACATCTTTCAAATAAAGTTTAAATTGCCTGTTTGTCAACAACGAGGGAGATCTCTAAGAATTGTTGCTCCTTGCTTAAAAACTTGTTTGGGTCTGGTTTTGTAATGAAGGTCGTACAAGGTCTCCTTTACTAGTTCTTACATACAAGTGAATTATTTTTATCTGTTTTTGAAGAAAATTGGCAACCGAAAGTGTTTTCTGGCTGCTTCTTGTCCTATAATGGCTAATAATGATTCAATTCTATCTAGCAATCGTAAATTTGGCTTAAATAATCCTGGCTCCCTTGACCCTGTCTGCTGCTCCTTCAAGTTCTCTTCCCCTTTTGGGCAATGAAGTGGCCCAGTTCTCGTTCTTCTTATCATCTTTTCTTCAATAGGGTTTCAATCGCGTCAAAATCTTCATATTCCTAAATTTTATATATATTTCTTTTTTTTTTTTTTTTTTTTGTCGTTATAAAAAAATGACTCCTACGGTGCGACTTGGATCCATACGAAAAGCAAAGAGGCCCCATGGCATAAAAAAAGCCAACGGCAGCCTGTACTTGTTGTAAATAATCAATCAACAATGTCAGCCCGGTCAAGTGTTAACAAAGTAAGTTTCCTAATTTGGGGCTGACGATGATTATAAAAATGCCAGGTCAACTGCTAAACTATCCATTCAAAATAGATATTACTTTCAGCCGATCCTAATCGCTACTAGTTTGTTGCTAATTTGGGCAGGGGGCCATCATTAAAAAAATATTTATTAAACTGGAGGGCAGAGAAGTCTTTTTAAAAAACTAAAAACGCAGACATTTTTTACACTCTATACTGACCTATGCTGCCCAGAACAGAAGAAAAACAAAGCTCCTTATTCAGGGAATACAAAGCCCAAACGGTCTTAAACACCGGCTTCATTGCTGAGGATGCCAAAGGATGATGTTATGGACGAGGCAGTAGCACAGCATTGTTTTGGCAACAGATTTAGCGTTCCCTAGATTTTGAGACTGTTGAAGACGCATCAACCCTACATATTAACCAAGGTGCACTAAGAGATAAACTTACTTAAGAACTGACTAATTTAAATGACAGCATTCTGTTGTTCTGTCTGAAGATTCCTGAAGCTAAATACACAGTCCAGTGACATCTCTCTTGGGTTTGATGTTGTTACTAACCCTGAACTGGCTAGAACATCTTAACCTGTAATAAAAAAGTAAGACAATTATTTTAATTTTGTGAAAGAGTGTGCACCGCATTACAGAAAACAAAAACAAACAAGACATACCATTTGGAACATAGGCTCTAAGTAATTCCCCCCACCCTCTCCCTCCCTCTTAGGTCGTTAAAGGGAATTTTGGTTCTTTTTATATTTAAAGACGCAACTCCATTTCACAGAGAAATCAGGCAGCAGGTTTTGGTGATCCTGGGGTTGCGGGTTCGAACCCCGCCGCGGCGGCGTTTCGGTACAGGGGGATTTTTCCCTGGGAAAGTTAACTTTGGGTTCGGACTCCATTTCCATACAGTCCTTCGAATGAGACTATAAACCGAGGTTCCGGTGTGAACGCATGCATAAGATCTTGCACAACGTAAAATCCCATCACCAACTTTCGGTAGAGAAGGCCAGTTTGGCCGTTGGGTTTATGGATGACACGTTACACATAGCATGCACCCTGCGTGAGAAAATGGAAAGAACGAAGGAGTAAGGAAAATGAGTGATTGATATTGAACGATATTGACTGGATGACACGGGAAACGACCGAATGACGCCAGCTGGCAGCTCTTCAGTCGGCACTACCCAGGTAGGCAGCCCGTTGTGTATATGAGTATTGATGTAGAGCGCAATGAGTTGATTCCAAGAATTGCGCTATATAAAATCTATATATAATAATAATAATAATAATAATATTGACTTATTTATGTCAATTATGCTCAGCAATTAAATATAAGCGGTACACATAAGAAACAACAACTTCAACTAAATGCTCCTGGTATTCTTTTTTTTGTTGTTTTTTTCCCCCATGTTTCCTCGATACTAGGTAACAACCGGCAAGAAATAGTCGGACATCCATAAGCATTGCAAAAGATAGGGAAAGGTGTGCATATGAAGATGGAGTGGGATTAAAGAGAAAATGAGACTTAGAGTAAAGTGTGAGTATAAGGGAAGGGAGGGAGGGGTGGGGGGGGGGGGGGGGGGGGAAGGGGGAGGGGGGGGAGGGGAGGGAGGAAGAAGGAAAGAGAAGGGGAAAAAAACCACCTGTGAAAATGAAAAACTCCTGACATTAATTGAAATGATGTATCAAAGCAATGTATGGTGACTATTGTTCTTCTGTTCGTATCATTGACATTATCAGCTATGTTAAATTCCAGACTCGTGGAAATTACTGGAATATGCTTGCGTTTAATTGTGCCTAAGTTTGTATTCATACATCTTTTGTCTATTTTTTGTTCTATTTTTCACAATAGCTAGAAATATATATAAGAACCAAACTCCCCATCTTCAACTCCCAAAGTGAAGTCAATCCTGCTCTACGGATGCGAGACATGGCGGACAACACAGACGATGCAACAAAACATTCGGACATTCAACACCTGTCTGAGGCGCATCTACAAAATCTGATGGCAGGAGAAGATCCGAAACGAAGATCTGTGGGAGCGTGCGGCACAGGAAACAGTGGCCAAGCAGATACTGCGAAGGAAGTGGGGCTGGATCGGACACATCCTCAGGATGCCAGCATCCAGCACCACACGCCAAGCCCTGACCCGGAACCCAAAGGGAAAGAGGAAGAGAAGACGGCCTCGCAACAGCTGGAGGCGAGACACTGAGGCGGGGGCTGAAGCAACTGGGGACCAACTGGACTGGAATGGCCGAACAGCCCAGAACAGAGTTGATGGCGAAGGGTCGTCGATGGCTAGGCTCCACGGGAGCGATGGGCATAATGAATGAATGAGGGATGGTATTTGAAACTATATTGTTTGACTTGCCTTGAACGTACATTGCTTTTAACGGACCTTCGATGCTTCGTGCTAGTCCCGAGTGAGGTGACTGTCATTGTAATCGATAATTTGCTCTTTGCATGCAAAAAGGCACCAAGATTTAGTTCATAATTGATTTACATTTGGTATTGGTCTTTGTTGTTGCATAAAGAAATTTATCATTATGCCCAGTTGCCTAGTTTGCGTAGTTCATAATTGATTTATGTTTGTCATGGGGCTTTGTTGTTGCCTAAACAAACATTATACCCAGTTGCCTAGTTTGCATTTGTTATTGTTTGTGTGATTGTCTCTTAGATTGATAATTGTGCGGCGGGCGGTAGGAAGCTAACGGATTAGTTACCATGACGTACACAATGTATGCATTTTAATCGCGCTTTATTTCAGATTATCTGTTTTGTGCACTTTACGCAAAAACAAAAGTAACTCCAAAAAATCAAATGAAGTGGATATTTAAAGAGATGGATGACTTACAATACATATATGGAAATGCGAGGGGACCCAAAGGAAAAAGGAAGGAATGTAGGGCCTACAACTATTGCTTTTTTTGAAACCAGAATCTGATTATATTGCAGTCTACTTATAGCTAGCCCCTTTGTGAGTTGAATCCGGGTTGACATTGACCTATGAACTGTTTCAACTCCAAGAGATGTCCTGTCAGAAAAAAAAGTCAAATGA
>JAFLJL010014730.1:25000-26292 GCA_018398815.1 Conus ventricosus | reverse complement strand
GTTGGAGTGAAAGTTCAGATTGTCAGTGTGGGTGGGTTTCCTACAGACCTGGTCTCCACCCTGCGTCAGGGGTCGGGTGATGAGTGTGTCCAGGAACGGGATCTTCCCTTCTGCTTCAGTTTCCAAGGTGAACTGAATACTGTCGTCGATGGAATTCAGGTGAGTGGTGAAGCTGTCAACCTCCGTCTCCTGTATGCGGGTCATGGTGCATCCACATAGAGCGTACCACATGCTGGGAGGGTTGGCAGCGGTCTCAAGGCTACTTTTTCAAAATGTTCCATGTACAGGTTGGCTACCACTGGAGATACTGGCGAACCCATGGCAGCTCCTTGTTTCTGCTGGTAAAACTCATGGTTAAAGAAAAGTAGGTGCTATGAGGCACAGTTCCAACAGTTCTAGTATCTGTTCTGTAGAGAGTTCATACCGTGACGAAGGTGGTATCATCCTCAATTTTTCTCCCAATGACTTGAGAGCCTTGGGCACAAATAGGCCGCGAGGCCTAAGGCCAAAAAAGCCAGTCCCTACAACAACTACTACTACTACTACTACTACTACTACTACACCACTAGTAGTAGTAGTAGTAGTAGTAGTAGTAGTAGTAGTAGTAGTAGTAGTAGTAGTAGTATATGTTGTTGTAGGGACTGGCATTTGCCTTAGGCCTCGCGGCCTGTTTGTGTCCCCTCAATATCTTTCAATTTGTTTAGGTCCGATTGCATGCCTATCTTATGAAATAGCATTATATTCAATCTACACTAAAGAAAAGGTTTTTTCAATTAGGGTCTTCATTTAGCAGGGTTTTTTTTAAGCTGTTGATATCTGGTGCAAATCTGGTGTTAGTAGGCAACGCATTCCATAAGTTAGCAATTCTGAAAGCAAAGCAAAGCTTTCTTTTGTTAGTGTAGCAATGTCTGATTTAAAAAATTCTTGCCTTCCTTATTTTTAGAGCAATCAACTGACAATTTGAAAAGAGCATGCACATTAATATCATCACAATTAGGAATATTTAAAGAAACTGAATTAGGTCTCCTCTGATCCTCCTTCCTTTGAGTGAGTGTAACTGGATATTAGTAATCTTTACGAGAGAGAGAGAGGGGGGGGGGGGGGGGGGGGGGGGGGGAGAGAGAGAGAGAGAGAGAGAGAAAGAAGAGGGGGGAGAGAGAGGAGAGAGGAGAGACGGAGGCTGGGGGGGGGGGGGGGGGGGGTGGGGGTGGGAGTGGAGGAAGAAGAGGAGGAGGAAAACATGAAGACGCACAAAAAAGAGAGACGAAAAAGAAAAAGAAAAATAAGAAAAG
>JAFLJL010014730.1:15000-22500 GCA_018398815.1 Conus ventricosus | reverse complement strand
ACACACACACACGCACGCACGCTCGCACGCACAACCACACACACACACAACAAACACACACATACACACACGCCCGCGCGCGCGCGCACGCACACACACACACACACACACACACACACACACACACACACACACACACACACACACACACACACACACGGAGACAGGTCGGAATGTCTCACACGCCAAGCTGACAATAAACAAACAAGCAAACGAACAAACAAATAAATGAATGAATGAATGAATGAATGAATGAATGAATGAATGAATGAATGAATGAAATAAATAAATAAATAAAAATAAATAAATAAAAATAAACAGTTCTGTTGGTGCACGGAATGGGTTATGCTCGCAGGGTCAGCGTCCATTTGGCAGGTTGTTATTTTCTTGTTGTTGTTGTCGTCGTTGTTGTGTAGCGTGGCCGTGAGGAGCCCAATCACACTAAATCACGGGATGCTGGACATCACAAGAGCGATAGCCCGCCCGGAGCCCGCTGCACAGCCCATTTCTCAGAGGAGGCTACAAATATCGATCAATGTCCGCCGATCGATACATCTCTCTTTCTCTCTCTCTCTCTCTCTCTCTCTCTCTCTCTCTCTCTCTCTCTCTCTCTCTCCTCTCTCTCTCCCTCCCTCCCTCCCTATCTCTCTTGAAATTTGAAATAATAGTCAAAGTACTACCCAAAAACAACTATTGTCATATTTCTTATATTCCGTTGCTATATGTTACGCGCCCCCCCCCCCCCCCCCCCCCCCTTTCAGTTAGGAGCTTTGGCCTATACTGAATAAATCACATGTATTCGTATCCGTGTTCTCTCTCCCTCTCCCTTCCCCCCCTCTCTCTCTCTCTCTCTCACCCCCCCCCCCCCCCCCCCCCGACCCGCCCCCACCCTAACAGTACGACTAGGAAGATTTCACCCCCCCCCCCCACCCCTCCTCCGGCCGACGTCATTACTTCTCGACGCGATCAGTGCTGACGTCATAACGGTGATCGAGTGTCCACTACTGTGTTCATTTTGGTCATTGTATGGGGGCTGGTATAGCTGTCCATTGTTCTTGCCTTGATGCTTCATTGAAAGCGATCGTCCGTCCAGTGTGGCGGCGATCGTGCGTGCATCGTGCTGCTAGGGTTTGTCCACTGTCAGAAAGGCACAGAGTTGAACTGTCTCTTTACTGTTCACTGTGGGATGGACCCAACACCTGTCTGAGGCGCATCTTCAAAATCAGAGGGCCAGAGAAGATCAACACTGAAGATCTATGGAAGCAAGCAGGACAGAAACCAGTGGCCAAGCAGATTCTGCGGAGGAAGTGGGGCTGGATTGGACACACTCTCAGGAAGCCAGCATCCAGCACCACACGCCAAGCCCTGACCTGGAACCCGCAGGAGAAAAGGAAGAGAGGCCGACCTCGCAGCAGCTGGAGGCGAGACACTGAGGCAGAGAGAAAGAGCAGGGACCAACTGGACAGGCATTCAGCGAGCAGCCCAGAACCGAGTGCGATGGCGGATGTTGTCGATGGCCTATGCTCACCCTTGAGCTATGGGCCTGAGTAAGAAAGTGTGGGATGGACGATACTGTCTGCGATTGTGTCCGATGGGGGTCCGGTGGGTTTGTGACCACCAGTGGTCACCAGGGCGAGGTAAGGGAGGGAGGTAGTGCATGTCCAGTATTGCCAGGTGTGCGTTGTCCCGGAAACCATATGGATTGACCTCACACCCCACCCTGGCACAGTTAGTGACCACGACTCCATTGACCTCACAACCCATCCACCCCCTTCCCCACCCCCCCCTCCCCGGCGTAGACAGTGAAGCGGCGACTGTGTATGTGGGTGGGTGGGGAGGGGGAAGGGCGGGTGGGGTTGTTTGCTCCCCTTGATCAATAGGGTGATGGTGGGGTCACCCACACGTAACGCGCCCCCCCCCCCCCTCCACCTCTTCCTCCCCGCTTCGCCTCTCTCTCTCTCTCTGTCTTTCTCTCTCCCTCCACGTGTGTGTGTGTGTGTGTGTGTGTGTGTGTGTGTGTGTGTGTGTGGTGTGTGTGTGTGTGTCAGCGAGTGTGCGTATGTGTTGTGTGCGTGTGTGTGTGCGTGCGTGCGTGCGTGTTGCGTGCGTACATGCGTGCGTGAGTGAGTGAGTGAGTGTGTGTGTGTGTGTGTGTGTTGTGTGTGTGTGTGTGTGTGTGTGTGTGTGTGTGCGTGTGCGCCCGCACGCGCGCGCGGCGTGCGTGCGTGCGTGCGTGCGTGCGTGCGTGCGTGCGTGCGTGCGTGCGTGTGTGTGTGTGTGTGTGTGTGGTGTGGTGTGTGTGTGTGTGAGCGAGAGGTGGAGAGAGAGAGAGAGAGAGAGAGAGAGAGAGAGAGAGAGAGAGAAGAGAGAGAGAAGCACACGGTGAAGCACACGGTGAAATTTAATGTGGGCCATCGGTTCATACACATTCATCCGGTGACATCTATGAACAGCAATTATGCAAAATGCAACATCAAGGGAAAAAAGTGAAGCGTTTAACGGAAGAAAAACCAAAAGTTAATTCATAAAATCTGTCATCGCTCCTTGGCTCCCCCCCCCCCCCCCCCCCCCCCCCCCCGCTTTCTGCAGAATTGTAATATCATATAAACAAGGCCTCCCCCCCCCCCCCCCCTTTGCTTTCCCATTATAATTTATGTTAACAGACTCAATGTGGGCCTACAAAGCAAATTGAGCCTTCATATCTATGGAGCCATGTACTTAATGATATGTCTTGAGAGATCAGTATTCAAATCTTAAGCAGCCAACGTAAGTCAACAACGAACATCACTAACAACTTACGACAACTGACTTAATTCACAATGAACTAGCAACAAGGGCCTGTCATACAGCAACAAGGCAGACAAACAAACAATGACCAAAATCTCATAATGTGTCGTGGACAGCGTACGCCATTGGCAACCATCAGGAGTGGTCAGTCCATGCTGCAGCAACAAAGCTGGCCAAAGAAGCATCTTCAACAATTAACCCCCAGCCATATGGACTCGTCCAATGCTGTGAGCACAACGAAAGAAGTTGCACGGCAAACCAACAACAGATTCAACATGTACATAAAAAGCATCACCACACACAGCACATTCTGTATACAATTTGCTGCATGTATACATATGGAACATCACTGTACACAGTGTGTTCTGCATACCGTACGGTCGTTATTATATAGTATAGTGGTTCAAGTACTAAGTTACATGAGCTGGTTACGTCTATTCATCGCATGATGGATAAACCTACCGGTGTCTCTTACCACCTCCTCCTTAGTTGATTTCAGTAACGTTAAAAAGGCCGAGTGATAATCTCGTTTAATATGCTTCAAGATATATTTTTGCCTTAGCTCATTGTAGGTTGGACATTTCATTAAGAAATGTCGTTCCGTCTCTTCTTCTTCGCGCAAAAAGGACACTTCGTATTTGGGTTCATTTCTGTATAGTTTCTATTACAGTTAAGATTGTTAGCGCCAAGGCGGAGTCTTGCGGTTGCCTGACGGAATTTCGTAATTGTAATTTCCTGCAGATATTTTTCGCATTGAAATGTGTTTTTGAAAGTAAAATAGGTCTGACAACGGTTACTCATTTCGCATTTCTCATGCCATTGTTGTATGTAAATATCTCTCATCCTTAGTTTGAGCTGCCTTAAGAATGCATTTACATTCGCGGTTCCTTGGTTGATCCAGACTTCTGAGAAGCCGTTTTCATCTAGTATTCTTTTTATTTGCATCGCCCAGCTGCCTCTTTTCGTGTGTTCTGTTTTTTCACGTTCATACGCTTGTCTGGGTATTCTGTCGTCATCCATATCTAATATTTTAAACCAGTATTTAACAGCTCTCGTGGCACTATCTATGTACAGGGGAAACCTACCCAGTTCCCCATATATTAGACAGTTTGGTGTTTTTTTCTTTACTCCTAAAAACTTTTTACAAGCCATCATATGAACTCCTTCAATGACGTTATAAGGGGTTGTACCCCATATTTCAGCTCCATACATAAGAGTAGGAGTCACCTGTGCTTCTATTAATTTGAAATATATATTGAGATCTAATTGTCCAAGCGCGTACATGGTTTTCTGTATTACAGAGAGAGAGAGAGAGAGAGAGAGAGAGAGAGAGAGAGAAGAGAGGAGAGAGAGAGAGAGAGAGAGAGAGAGGAGGTAGCGTGGGTCCACCACTATTGTTTGGCTTCGCTCTTCCGTTTTTAGCTGATTGACTAAGCACAGTGTCGGAGAGATCAAGTTTTCAGTCGTCATTGTTAATTGTACACTGGAAGTTCTTAAAGCACTTCAGAACCCACCCAGCTTGTAACTGGTGAAGGACTGAGGGAGCGGAGAGAGAGAGAGAGAGAGAGAGAGAGAGAGAGAGAGAGAGAGAGAGAGAAGACAGACAGACACAGACAGACAGACAGACAGACAGACAGACAGACAGACAGAGACAGAGAGACAGAGAGAGCAGTTCCTTCTCAAAGACAAGGTGGAGTTATGCCAATGTACAGCAAAGGCACACACACACACACACGCGGGCGCGGGCGCGCGCGCGCGCACACACAACACACACACACACACACACACACACACAAACACACACACACACTCACACACACGTGAAAGACAGCGAAGACAAATAGAGAGAGAGGGGGGGGATAGAGGGGGGAGAGGAGGGAGGAAGACAAACGGACAGGCAGCAGACAAACAGAAAGAAAGACAGATGCAGAGAGCCAAAGAGAGAAGGAGAGAGAGAGAGAGAGAGAGAGAGAAGAGAGAGAGAGAGAGAGAGAGAGAGAGAGAGAGAGAGAGACATAAACAGAGATATAGAGAGAGAAGAGACAGAAAGACAGACAGACAGACAGACGGACGGACGGACGGACGGACGGACGGACGGACGGACGACGACGGACAGGACAGACAGACAGACAGACAGACAGACAGACAGACAGACAGACAGAGATTGTTTGTGGGTGCATTCTTTGATTCTCTTTCCAAGCTACACTCAGCTTCAGGTATCTTGATCAGCACAGCGAAGCGCAACGCAGCAGCACTATAGAACATACACGCACGCACGCACGGCTCGCACGCCCACGCACGCACGCACGCACGCTCACATATCGCGAAGGGGAAAAAAATGTCAAGAAAGCCTTCATATCTGTTTCCTGTCTTTTGTGAAGAATGGGGATCTTTATTTATTTTTGTCTGTCTGTCTTTATCTCTTGACGACCATAATGGCGTTAAAGACTGACAAAAAAAGGTCTGTTCGTCTTTCTCATGACGAGGAAGAGAACACTGAAGAAGACATCTGTCTGCCTTTCTCTGGACTATGGACGTGAATCTGAAGAAGAAGTCTGTTTGTCTGTATATCTCTTTCAAAAACAAAAACAAAACAAAGAAAGAAGAAAAAAAGAAGAAAAAAGAAGAAGAAGAGGTAAAGTAACTGCAGAGGTGGAGAAGAGGAGGAGGAAAAAAACATGAAGGAGCAGAAGCAACGGGAGGGAGAGAGGAGGAGGAGAAGGATAAAGAGGAAGAGGAGGAAGGGCAGGAGAAGGAGGAGGAGAAGGAGGAAGAAGAAGAGCAGGAGGAGGAAGAAAAGGAAGAGGGAGCGGAGAGGAGGAGGAAGAATAGGCGGAGGCGTAGGAGGAGGAGGAGGAGGAGAAGGAGGAAGAGAGAAGAGCGGGAGGAGGAAGAAAAGGAAGAGGAAGTGGAAGAGGAGGAGGAGGAAGAGGAGGAGGACCACCACCAAGAACCTCTTTCTTGCTTTCTGGTTTCTTCCTCGTTCCATCACTGGGTAAAGTCGCGTCCTGACAAGTGGCGGGAGAGGCCAGTACGGTCTGGAATCAGGCAAAACTCTGACATCAGTCAGTCAGTAGGCGAATGTGTACACCACTGGATGGAGCTGCATCTCACAGTCAACCCTTGAGTCTAGTTCTTGGATCTGTTAGACTCACACATCTCCATTTCTGGGGCTGGACAGCACGTCATGATAACCAGGAAGGTTCATCTATAATAAGCTCTCCCACCTTCCTGGTTCATCTGCAATAAGCTCGCGCACCTTCCTGGTTCATCTATAATAAGCTCGCGCACTTTCCTGGTTCATCTATAATAAGCTCGTGCACCTTCCTGGTTCATCTATAATAAGCTCGCGCACGCCGGATCATCTCATTGTGTGCACCTCCGGACTCTATAGCTCGGTCCTGGTTCAATTTAGTAAGTGGATCTTCCTCGGTTCATTAAATAAGTTCGACTTCCATTCCCATAAAGCTGTCCCTTCGATGGATCTATAAAAGTCCGAGGCCGAATAGTCAGTTTGTAACGCCGGACTCGATCTTGTCCGTTCGACGTAAGAATTCCCATCTTACAATTGTTCGGAATTAGAAGTTCCTCATTGGCCGTTGTAATGATGAACATTTGCACACACGTAAATCCCATCTCCACCGAAGAAGGAGTATGGCCCGTTGGAATGGAGATGGATACAAAAGCAGGCATTCCCGAAACGTATGGCCCGCCTTAAAGGGCAACGGTCTCCCAGAACTCCACTGCCTGCTATACGCATGAAGAGCAAAGAAAGAAGAGAAAGAAATAAGCTCCTGCAGAGAGAACAGATCAATGACTTTCGTTAATTTAAAGGCGCGCCTTGTTCACAACTTTTTTCGTTCACTGTTTGTTCGCGGCGGGGAAGCGCAGACTTCTACACAGGTGTATCTGTGGTGTATTTGAATACTGATTTAATTTCTGCCGTCAGGTACTGTACTTTTTCTTCCTGTCTCATCGGCGTCAGTGGGAGTGCCTTACTCCCCAATGCACAGCTACACCCAACAACGGTCGCTCACGGTCTTCGCACACACACGCATGCACGCACGCACGTACGCGTACGCGCACGCATACACACACACACACCACGTATCACCGACAGAGACAAATGGATACGCCGGGGAGTGGGGGTCGGCATTCCGCCGTGTCAGGAAGATACCAGAGATGAGAGAATCCACCTGGCGCCCCGACGGTGGTCAGTCAGTGAGTGTGATCAAAGATAGTTCGCCTCCGTAGGCGTACAGTCTTTGGTGTGATACGTTCACTCACAGCGAGCGATAGACCTTCCCACCTTGCTTTCTTCCATCTCGTCTTCCATACATCCCCTCGACCCTCCCCCCTTCTCCGCACCCCCTCCCCCCACCCCTCCTACCCCCCCCCCCCCCCCTCACACACACACAAACAAACCCAACCTCTACCACCCCTCCCGAGTGGCATTTTCCACTGTATTCCGACACTTAAGTACAAACATACTGTAACAGTTCGGGGTGATTTCCACGGCTGTCACTCTGATAACCTCTCGGCGATGTTCACAAAGCGCGCACACACACACACCTTGAGCGCGGTCGGAGAAACTTAATTCATTTAAAACCAAGGTTTGTTTTAAGTGAGGTGACTGCAGGCGGAACGAAATGACAAGACAAAACATGACGCGTTTCGACCTCTCTGTCTTCTCTAGGCAAGACAACCAACATC
>JAFLJL010014730.1:0-5000 GCA_018398815.1 Conus ventricosus | reverse complement strand
GGGGGCCAGGCCCCGGCTGGGAAAATCGGGGTCACGTGAGAGATGCTTGGAGCCCCCCAGGAAGACCGGCGTCACGGTACCAGAAAACCTGGTACTCCAGCGCTCCCCAGATCCTCTTTACAGCCGGGCCCCCTGGAGCAACATTCAGCGTGGGGCGATGGTGAAAGTGGAATTTTTGCAAAACACCAGCCCCACTTGTGAAAAAAACGAAACTCTCGTTGTATTTAAAATAGAGTATAAAATATTTCATTTCCATTGACACTTCTTATTATATTTTTTTTTATTTACTAATCTAAATTTTTGTTTGCATAGTTACAAATAAGTTCTGTTGATACTGAAATTTTTCAAATGTTAAAAAGGATTTTTTAAAGGGTATTCGGGGGGGAAATGTGATCATTTTAACCCCCCTTGACCAATTGAAAAAAAATTTCAGAAGAAAAAAAACAAGATTGGCCACAACCCCAAAACAACATAAAAAACAAATTACAAAAACTTGCGGTTATTATTTTCCCAAATTGTTAACGGGAACACAGATGAAAAAATAAATGTACCCTTTTTACATAAAGGGAAAGGAAGAATACCCCCCGCGCAAGTCCGTTCCAAGAAACTGACCCCATTCTGCGCAGTAGGTTCGGGCTATAAATCGTTTTTAACTGTTGTGTCTCTTCTACAGGGGCCCCTAACGATTTTAATTCTGAAGGGTTTACGATCTTAAATACAAGACCAGAAAAAAAGCAAAGATATTTTAAAAATGGAGATTTTAATGCTTTCCCCGTTTTGGGAAAAAGAATTGTCAGTCGTTACTACCCAAAGTTTTATAGAAATTAGTCGATCTCCTTTTCTTTAAAATGACGGGAGAATAAAGAATCCTGAACCCAAAGAACAAGCCAATGCAATAGATTTAATTTTATATCCCCAGATCTAGCGCACTCTGTGTTTGGAAACCCTCGAGACACATCAATGTGATCATATTGCATCATATACTTTAAAATTCTGGGCCCTAAACAAAGTTTTAACAAGGGAAAAAAGCCCCCAAAATATAATTAAATTAGCTAACGGGGTAATTTACAGAAAATTAAAAAAATTCTATGTTACACAAAAAAATTTGATACTCAACTTTTGATGCCAAACGATCATTTCGAATGCTATGTATCTGCTGCGAATCAATCAATCCTATGATAAAACCTGCAAACAAGTTCAAAAAAGCGCGCAGGTATGCTTGGTGGAAATGAGTCAGGGAAAAGGGAAAAAAAAGGAAAAAAACATAAAACTGGGGAAAATATTTACGAACAAAGGAGAAGAGGCGTCAAAACTTCTTGAAAAAAAAAGAGAAAAAAAATATTTTAATAAATACAGACAAGCAAAACAGCAATTTGGTCTTTTTTTTGTAGAATGAAATATCAAATCATAAAGATGCCCAAAAGAGGGAAATTAAAAACCAATGAAAGTGGAGTAAACTTCCCAAAAATGTTTCAAAGTAAATCTGCTTTCCCTTGAAATTAAAAAGGCCGAAGTTTTTGTTAAATATTCCCAAAAAAGGCAGTATAGATATTTATCAACAAAAATAGACGCACAGAGAGCAAGAAGAAGGAAAAGTTCGTCTACAAGACCCAGACCCTGTAATAAACCATCTGAATGCCCCATAACTTTAAACAATTCAAAGTGAAAAATGTTTGCAAAAGGGGGGCAAAAAAAAAACATCAGGGGTTTTTTAGAGGGTACTGAAATGAAATGTTCGTCATGCCCACCTATGAAAAACGTTTTAACTCAGTATTCATTAAAAAAAGCGGGAAGACGGAAAATTTCCCCTATTAGGGAAGGTTTATCATAGTTCCTATAAAAAAAAAGGGAAAACCCCCAAAGTAACATAAACAGTACGCCCTTTCCCCCGACTCGACCTGTAAACTAATGGAAAAAATTGTCAACGATTATTTACTTTTGTAACAAAATCAAATTATCCCCATAAATCAAGCTGGGTTTTTAGAAAAAGGAGATCAGCAACAAAAAATCATAAAACCAAACCTGTTAAACAACAGTTGCAAGCGAAAAAACTCCCCAAAGTTCTTTGAATAAGGAAAGCGAACGAAAAGTTTGGCATGAAGACTTTTTTATAAACTTAAAATATTTGGGGAAAGGAAACCCGTTAACTATGTCAAAAACTTTCCTTTAAAAATAGAATTATTTTAAACAAGATGAGCATACATATTCCAACACCCCAACACGGAAATGGGTTTCCCCCAAGGATCGTATTATCTCCAATTTATTTAATTCCCAATTGGATATAAAAAAACTTTTTCCAAAAATAGTTTTAGTACAATTTGTGACGAATATGTCTGTGGATGAAGTTTCCCATGAAAGAAAAAACCCCCTTTAAAATTTTAAAATTTCTAAAGCAAAAAACAAAAAAATTAAACAAAATCGTAGTTTTTACAGAAAAAAGGTTACACTCTCGGGAGAAAAAAAAATCTAATGCTTTTTAACTCTGGATTGACCCCGAAAACTTCCCCAATTTACCCCGAAGGGTCACTTTCAAAACTCAAATCTGTTTAAATTCCCAGGGTTTTTAAATCAAAACTCATGGGAACCAAATATTGAAATTTTGAATAAAACAAGAAAAAAGTTTAAACTTTTTAAAAATAAAGTAAAAAAAAATGGGACAAGATAAAAGGTTTAACCCTCCTACTTGGGTCTTGTGCGTTAGATTGATTATGCCCAGAATTTTTTTTAGTGCCCCCAACATCTACTTAATAAGTTCAAAGGTAGCTGCAAAGCATAAAACTTGCTTGGAGTTCCCCCCATATGTAACATTGGACTTTAAAGAAATTGGAAAATTACCCGTGAATGAATTTCGAAAAAAATGTCCGCCCCTAAATTTGTTTTAAAGAACCTTTCACAGAAAGGTTTGAAAATGAAGTATCTCTCAATTCAGAGACAGATTTTGCTAAAGAGCAAAAAACAAAAATCAATAAATCTATTCAGTATACCATCTAAATTTTTTAAAAAAAAACCAAAATTAAAAAGTAAAAAGCGTCAATCGTCCATTCCACCATTCCCAAAAGAAAAAACCAAGCAAATTATGACCAAACTATACTGAAGAACAAAAAAGAACCACCCTATCTTAAAATATTTGAAATTCTCATTTGGAAAAACAAATAAGGCCATCTCCAAAATTTTTCAGATGGCTCAGGTTAGATGACCATGAAAGGAGCGCTTTTTTAAAACCAAAAATTAAAAGTAGAGAAATTATATCTCTTGGCATACATTTCAATTTTATCAGAATTAGTTTCATTCGATGTCCCTGAAGATTTTTTAAATTCTTTCCCTAGAAATTGTCCCCTTTTAATGTGCAGTGACTCAAAGTCAGCTCTTTTTGCCTTACAGTCTTTAAATTCAAAAATTGTTGCAAGATATTACAGAAATTAAATTTCGTAACACTCCTAGATGAAAAGAATAAAAGTACGTTCGTTTGCCCCACTTGTGGAAACCAAAAATGGAAAGTTTGATAAAATGTCGGAGGGGCAGCTGAAATATTGAAGGAGATGCACTTAAAAATTCCCCTAGACCTATCAATGTTTTCCCTTTATTTAAAAAAGATCTTTTTTTTTAAAATTTTTTTTTTTTTCAATTTTTTTTAAAAAAAATTTTAAAATTTTTTTTTTTTTAAAGGGGAAATTTAATTTTTTTTTTTTTTTTTTTTTTTTTTTTTAAAAAAACAAACAAAAAAATTTTTAAACCGTAGTAAATTTTATGTAAGACCATTCTGATTTCCCAAAAGCAAAGAAAACAGTCCAAAAGGGGTATAAAATTTCAAAGATTGCGGGAAAAAACTTACCAAAATTTAAAAAAAATGTTTTCTTTTGTTCGTTAGCCCCTTTATTGTAGCAGTAAAGGAACTTTAATTTAATAAAACCTCATATAAAAAAAAAATTTTTCACCAAAAACCCCCAACCCCAAAACCCCCAACAAAAAAACCCCCCAACCCACCCCACACCCCGCTCGCGCGCGCAAACACACACAAACACAACACAACACACACACACACACTCTCTTCCCCCTCCTACACTCACCACACAAAAGCACACCCACGCACGCACCCCGCACGACGCCGCAGCACGCACGCAGCCGCCAAAACACACACACACACACACACACACACAACACACACCCACACAACACAACACACTCTGTCTGTAATCACGTTAAGGGGAAAAAAAGTTAATGAAGAAAACAAAACCAAAAAAAACACCAACACACAACACACACCACACAACCCAAAAACACACACGTGGCTCTCGCCTTCCACGTTGGTGTTATTTTCGAATGACGAAAATAAAGATAACTTTTTTTTTTCTTTTTTTTTGCAGGTGTAGATAACTTTTTTTTTTTTTTTTTTTTTAGTGTGTGGGGGCCTTGAACGCCAAGGGTTCCCGGATTTCACCCATAAAAAAGGCCCCAAAGCGACCTGCAGGAAACCCAAACTCCAGGGGGCAGAAAAGTCCTAAACCCCTTCCCCGGTAATATCAATGAGGGGGCCCCGATTGAAACGGGTGCTTTTCCCGGTTTTTTGGGTATTGTTGTCCCTGGGGGGAAGGGGGGGGGGGAGGGGTTTGGGAGGGGGGGGGGGGGGGGGGGGGGGGGGGGCAAGCAAACCGTTGCAGAATGAAGACGAGCGCAAGGACTCTTTGCCATGCCGGGGTCCTTCTCTGTCTCTGCCTCTGTCTGTCTGTCTGTCTGTCTGTCTGTCTGTCTGTCCCTCTCTCTCTCTCTCTCTCTCTCTCTCTCTCTCTCTCTCCCTCTCTCTCTCTCTCTCTCTCTCTCTCTAGATTCAACCAGTACTTAGTTATGGAGCAGAGGTATGGGGCATCATTGGAAATGTTGATGTGGTAGAAAAAGTGCAGCTTTTCGCCTTAAAAAGATTTTTAAATGTAAGCATAAGAACTCCTAATGTGATGGTGTATGGAGAGTTAGGTAGATTTCCATTGTATGTAAATTTATACTTG
>JAFLJL010014729.1:25000-27452 GCA_018398815.1 Conus ventricosus | reverse complement strand
TATTTATTGGAGTTTTTGGGTACTCCGACGGTGGGATTATTTCTGCAAGCCCATTTCAGTGTGGGCTATTCTGTAAATCAATGAACACACCACAGGAAACTTGTCTAAGTAAACGGCACAATGGCAATGAACTGTCAATGATTCATTTCGAATGCGGAGGTCACATGGCGCTTGTCTATGCATTGGTCTTTGTGGTGTCGAATTGGCAATGTTTCAGATACATGGACAACCTGCAGTATGTAGTGACCAGGTAACTGCTATAGTGTTACACCAGAAGGGCTTACATTCCAGTTATAAAACACACACACGACCCAAAGAAATGTTTTTCGTGCACCATTTTGTAATCCACCCTTGCCCCACTCCTTTTCTAATGAGCATAGTGTGTTGGCTCTGACAGAATGGACTGCACTGGAAGAAGGGAACCGAGAGGAAGGAGAGGCATCACATACAGACTTGGTCTGATGGACACTTTGTTTGGAAATATAAAGTTTTATCTACATAAAATGGTGGTCAGCCCTATTTTTTACTTTGAAAACATTCCGTGGTATTGAAATATGACGTTCAGTTCAAGGCAAAGAGTTTGACCGTAGTGATCCACTATGTGTGCAAACAGCATCATTTGAACTATTTATTTAAGCGTATTCTATGTTGGGCTTTATGAATTGCCATATTTACAAAAAGAACCTAAACATCGTGAGAAACTATTGATATATACTGCATACAACAAACATATTTGCTGGAATGTTTGTCTTTTTTCGTGCTCTTCTAATGTGACTAGTTCTTTCCTTTTGGTTCGCTTCTAATCCGAGTTCTTTCCTGTGTCCATGAACAGACATGTTCGCGTCAACGGTATCTGGAAAGAAATTAAATTGCGTCTGACCTCTCTGACTTTGTCGCTTTCACTATGTCGTGTCGATCTACACCACGACTAAATGGTGTGTGTGCGCGCGCGCGCGCGCGCGCGGCCCGTGTTGTGTGTGTGTGTGTGTGTGTGTGTGTGTGTGTGTGTGTGTGTGTGTGTGTGTGTGTGTGTGTGTGTGTGTGCGGGCAGCAATGTGTTGTGCAGACGATCAAAACATACAACAAACTCAAGACCAGGATCACGAGCCGCACACAATAACATACGTGTCACATTTGGTTAATGATATCTGTAAAGCCTTAGTGTGTGTATGGAGCGAAGCAGCCAAAGTTTAAGACATATTTGGAAAACCAGAGATCCACGAGTGATTTTAAGGGTATGCTAATCAAAGAGCACTCTCAAAAAAACCGTCAATGCTCCCGCATAATATGACAGCCCCCTCCCTCCTGTCTCTCTTTCTCTGTCTCTCTCTGTCTCTGTCTCCCTCTCATTCTCTCTCTCTCTCTCTCTCTCTCTCTCTCTCTCTCTCTCTCTCTCTCTCCCCTCTCTCTCTCTCTTTCTCTCTCTCTCTCTTAAGTTAACTATTTATCGACTAACTTCCGACACTCTAAATCTCATTTCATCCTTCCTTTCCAACAGGCAACAATTAGTATTATTAAATTATTGTTATTCTACTTTGATTCCCAATAACTTTGGTGTACCACAAGGCTCGGTGCTTGGTCCACTGCTGTTCTTATTCTATATTAATGATTTACCATTAACCTTGACTTCGCATTGTGAAATGTTTGCCGATGATACCACTATTGACACTAATAACTCTAATGCCCAGCAAGTCTACCTTGACATTCAGAAAAATATCAACCTTCTCGGTAAATGGACACAACTCAATCACATGTTTCTGCATCCTCAAAAAACGAAATTCATGTTGATTACAACAAGGCAAAAACGTCAAAATGTATCCGAAAACTTGCCAATACTTTATATTGGTAACGAGAAAATCAAAGAGGTTTCTAATCACAGAGTCTTAGGCATAGCAATCGACAACAACCTATCTTGGTCGAAACATTTAGAACTTCTTTCCAAAAATCTTGCCGTAAAACTGTATCAGCTCAGGAAAATAAAAAAACTTTTTAGATTATCACACCAGAAAATTATTCTTTCAATCTTATATTCAACCAAATATTGACTATGCTTCGACACACTGGGATTTAGCTTGCAATAAGTTGCTTAAACCATTGACTAGTATATACAAGAGAGCTGTCAAAATAACAATTGATGAACCCTCGCTAGAACACCCTGATTATGAACGAGCAGGTATCCTTCCATTCAAGACCAAACTATTGTACAATAAAGCATCTTTATGCATAAAATACTACACGGCAGTGCCCCTTCCTATTTAATGAATATATTTACTTCTAATGATCATCGACATTCGCATAAAATAAATCTCCCTTTCCCATCAATTAATTTATGCAAATCAAGCCTTGCTTATTCTGGGGCTGGCTGTGGAATAATATCCCAGAAAAACTAAAAAACGAACCAAACCCTAGTAAATTTAAATCCAATCTTTTTACGTACTTGATGTATCTTTCT
>JAFLJL010014729.1:0-15000 GCA_018398815.1 Conus ventricosus | reverse complement strand
GGCTGCTCTACCTGTTTGATCGTTAGAAACAAGGGGTGTGCAGGGGAAACCCCAAAAAAATACAAATTAGTCCCTTTTCATGTAAAGACAGGGGAACTTTGTTTTTAATATCAAATAATGTTTTCCTTTTCTCTGGAATTTTAAAAACGAGGGAAAATTTTTTCTTACTGACTGTAAAATTAAAAAAAAAAAAGGTTTATTAAATTTTGAGCTGGAAAGGGAAATTTTAAATGATTTAATGCCATCGGACGAACTATTTTCAGCTGTAAAAGGGAAATTTGCCCTTCCCTAAATGAATGTTTTTTTAGCTTTGAAATCAAAAATTACAAAGGGCCCTTTTCATGCAAAACCAATCATAAAGAACTGACCCGTAAGTGTATATTTTCAAATGGGTTAGTGAACTTTTCTTCCATGTAAATTTTAAACAGATGCGGCAAACGCATGGGGGCAAAAACGTTTATTTAGACCCGAAAAAAAAAATGTTAATTATACTTCCTTTTAATTTCCCCAAAGGGGGTACCGGGGGGGGAGTACGCGTAAACGCTACCTGTGTGAGTTAATCTTTAAAAGAATTAAAAACGTCTGAAACATTTTGCGAAGCGCCCTTACATTTTAATTTTTCTGTGCCCCTTTTCAAAAAAACAAGGTGGGAATCTCGTTTTTTTAACTCTTAAAAGGTCGCCCACAAAAACCCGTCTCACACTTTTTTTTTAAGAACTTATTTTTTTCCTCAAGGGGGCAAAAGCCCGGCTATCCTTATAAGTTTTAAAGGGGAAATTAGTGTGCACAGGTACACCCAGGGCCAACTTTACAGCAAAAACGGAAAAATTTTTTGAAGTTTTTTTAAATGCGTTTCGCGGAGCAGAAAAAAATTTGCTTCCTTTGGTAAGTAAATTTTAAAATGACAAGACGGGTTGCTAAAATGAAACCCAAAATTTTAAGACCCGGGTCCCCAAAGGAAAGAGTGACTTACAATTTTTTGGGAATTTTCAAGCTTTTAACTGTTTTAATAAAATTGGCCCAATATTTTTTTTTTTCCATTTAAATTTTTGGGTTTGAAGTAGGACACCCCCAAATTTTTTTACTTAAAGTTTAAAAAAAAATTTCCCCGGGTCCCCCTAGATAGAATATAGGTGGGTTACAGTTTAAAACCCTTTTTAAAAAGAACCAAATGGTTTTCCCCCAAGAGATTTGAAAGCCTTTTAAAAATTCATATAATTTTTTTTTAATTTTCCAATCGTTCTGAAAGAGCTTTTGAATAAAAATTAAATTGACGTAAATTTTTCTTTTCTTTAAAGATACATGAACCCCATAGGGCAATGCCATCAAAATATTGAATTTCGTTGGTTTAGATAAAAAAACATGTTTATAATTTCATATAGTTTTTCTTTGAAAACAAGGGGGGAGATTACAAACCCTTTTGTGGAATATCATATTTTTAGACTTGAGGATGAAAAAAACCCCAAAACCCAACTTTGCCCATAATGTGTCCCCCCCATTTAAAAAAGGTTTTCACATAATTGTAAAACCGCGACCAAAAAAGCCCAAATTTGTTTCAATTTAAAAATAATGGGGCTGTGCTCAATTTAAGTTTTAGTAAGATCAAAAAAGGAAGCAAGGACACTTTTATGTTTAAAAAAAACTTTTCAAATTTTTGAGTAGTTATCGTTCGCCCTTTTTTCTAAATCCAGTTTGGGATGTAAGAAAATATGTAAATTTTTATCACAGTAGTAGGCCATTCTAAAATTTTACTATTTTTTTCCCATAAATTTTTCCAGTTGGATGTGACTAAAAAAGGGTCTTGGTAGATGTAAACCCGAGGTTGCCCTTTTTTAAAAAAAGGAGTCACAAAGGGTTTTCCCAATATTTTGGGGAAGGTGCCCACACTCCCAACTTTTTTAAAAATAATTTATGTAAAATAAACCATCCATTCTCGGGTAAAGGGTTTTAAATAGTGAAAAGAAACCCCAAACCCAAAAACCAAATTCAAAAAACCTTTTTTTTTCCCCAACAGACGGATAGCTTCCTGACTTTGTAAAGATATTAAAGAAATTGATGGGATTATTGTTGTTTGGTATAGGATCTCTAAAAGTTTAAAATTTTTTTTTTTTTTCCAATCTAAACGCGTTTGCCATTACCCCAAACATTCCATACAGCATTTTTTAATACATAGATAAAAATCCTCACCCTTTTTTTTTTGGGAGATAAAAATTCTTTATTTGTTGTTGTGAGGGGGGAAATCTTGGAGTTTAATGCGCGTTTTTCATTTTTTTCCCCACCTTTCCCACACCTTTTTAAAGGGTTTTTTCAGTCAGATATTTCATTTAGACAGAACTGAAAACCAATATTGTTTTTTGTTTGCGCTTTTTAAGCTCTTTTTCGCTTTTATTTTTTTTACTGCAATTTCTTTATGAAACTGCATCCCATTACTCTTGCACCCGGAAAATTTTCTAACTTTTTGCAAATAAAGATAAGCGTGTGTTGTGTGTGTGGGGTGTGTGTGTGTGTTTTGTGTGTTGTGTATGTGTGTGTGTGTGTGTGTGTGGGGTGTGTGTGTGTGTTGGTTGTGGTGTGTGTGTGTGATGTGTGTGTGTGTGTGTGTGTGTGTGTGGTGTGTTTGTGTTGGGGTTTTGTGTGTGTGTGTGTGGTTTGTGTGTGTGTTGTGTGTGTTGTGTATGTGTTTGCTGTCCCAACCTCTGGGGTCCCCCCTCAGAGGCAGTGCACCCCCGCCGTTTTAATTTCCCACACCCCGGGCCACAACCCCAGGGGGCAACCCGGTCGGCCCCCCCGCAAACCCGGGGCCGGCCCCCCCCACAGGGACAGTCAATGTCAAGTCGTCAAAAAAAAAAAGGCAAACCACCGGAGGGGATACGCACTTGTCCGAGTCACTTTGGTGGGGTTCAGTGGGCCCCCTTTTGATCTAACATACGCAAAGGGCACCACCTTTCTAAGCCCCTGACGCAATAAATTTCTTAGTCCGGAGCCCGGGGTGAGGGCTCTCCCTCCGGGGGCGCCACCAACGACAGCCCCCCCGGGGCTCGCCCATCCCGGGGACCCCCACGAAAAACCCAAAACCCAAAGGGCCACAGCGTGGGGTTTTTCATCGGGAAATTTAGGTTTTACCATGGAGCAGGGCATGAAGGTCCCCAGAATTTGAGACTTTTTTTAAAAGCCGTTCGATTTAGAAAAGAGGATGATTAAGGTTTTGCTACGGAAAATTTTCCCTTTCGGGCGAGACTACATGACAGGGCTGTACTCTACGCTTCCCCTTTTTATAATAAATCCCGGCCCCAACCAGGGCCCAGAGAAAAAGGCCCTGGGAAATGGTTTGGGAAAGGAAAATTTTAAACCACCCGAAAAGCATCCATTAAGTGGATGAAACTCGGGCTGTGTTTGGGGGCCAAGTCTTCCCAAAATGAGTCCGCAGCAAACTCAACTTGTGTAGGAGCCCGGGGCGGGGCGAAAAAACCCCATGACTCTGATGGGGATTTTGAACCCCCGACCTCCCAGCCCGGAGTCCGCGATGCCCAACCCCTTCGCCCAAAGGCGGCTTTGGGGCTAACGTTTTTGCTTTAACACCTCCTCGCAAAGGGCCCGATTCCACAGGGGCCTTCCCTGAGAAAGGTCAAACCTTTTTGATCCTTTTTTTTTTTTTTTTGTTTTGCTAAGCAGCAGTTCAAGAACGGGTTTCTGAAAGTTTTCAAAAAAAATGTTAAAATTTCCCCACAAAAAACCCTTTATCTCCGTCTTTTTTAGTGAGGTAAATTTTTGAGAAGATTCCCCAAACTTTCCTTTATGAAAATTTAAAAATTTGGGGATAATTTTCTTTACCAAATAACTTCAAAATCCAAAGGAAATTTTTTTAAAAAAATAAAAATATTTGGGACATGGTCAATGCCAAAAGGGGGCATTTTGGGTGTATCCCACTTTGGGTGTTAATGCTAAAGCAGGTGAAACAAAGGTAAGAAACAAGCGCCTTTCTCTATATTTAGAAATGCGGGGAAGCGGTTTTTTTCTCCCGTCGTTAAGCAAAAAATAAAAATTTTAAAGCACAACAGTTTCCAGAAAATAGGGGGGAAAAAAATATTTTGACAACCCTTTTTTCCCAGAAGGAGCATGAGAATTGAAAACGCCACAACGATTTTACTTTTTTTTTTAGAACAGTTTTAAAAACGTAACCAATTTTGTTTTAACTTGATTGTTTTTAAACTTTTTTAAATTTTTTAAAGGGTGCCGGGCCCCTGAACCGGGATCTTTGTATAAGAAAGAGGGAAAACCCTATTGTTTAAAAAAAACCAATTGTACATAAATAGCTGGGCATACAACCTTATCAGAATTTTTGGGAAATATGGGAAAAAAGGGGGGGAGTGTTTAAACCCTTTTAACTTTGGCAAACTTCTGCTGCGTGACATTTTGGGATGAAGGGAAGCACATTTGGGGCAATTTTCAGAAAGTGCAAACCCCAAAAAATTTTCAATTTTTATTGGGCAAGGAAAAGGCGTTCCATTGTAGAAACCCCCACTTTTCACATGTGTTTTTGTTTTTTTCCTGGTTTAATGTTAACCATAATTTAAGGTTTGGATAATATCATTAAAAAGTGACGTAGTACAATAAAAAAGTCAAAACTTTAAAAAAAAAAACCCAGACTTTACCCAAGAAATGGGAGGGTGATGCTTTGGAGTTTTTTTTTCGCGAGGTTTGGGCATGGACGTTAAATTGACTTTCATTTCTCTTTTTGAAAATTTGGGGGGCGACAGGTAAACACAATGGGCCTCCTACTGGAAAAAATGCTTCACCCCAATTTGTTTTATGGGACCCGAAAAGCTGAACAAAAACCCGACGCCCGAGCGGGGAAAAAAAAATGGCAGGGTGGTTGGGGCTGTTTTTAAAAACCCCTAGGCTCACAGGGGAGTGGGTTGTTTGGGCTTTTTTTTGATTAGCCCTGCAGGAAAAATGAATGCTGGTCGCCATGTTTTACCAATGATGTTTTCAGGCAAGATGACCCGCTGTTCCCCCTTTTTTGACCCCCCGTTTACTTCAGGGTAGTGGGGTGTGTGTGTGTGTGTGTGTGTGTGTGGGGGTGGGGTGTGTGTGTTTGTGTTGTGGTGTGGGGTGTGTGTGTGTGTGGGTTTTTGTGGGGTGTGTGGTGTGTGTGGGAAACGTGCGGGTTTGCTTTCGCAAGCACGCGCGCGCGCGTAGTGTGTTCAATTTTTTTTTTAAAGTGTGGGGGTGCTTTTCGTTCGTTGGTGTTTTGCGCGGCGGGGCGTACGTGGTGCGTGTTTGTGTTTTTGCCCGCGCATGCCCTTTTAATTTTTGGGGGCTGCGTGAGTATGCTTTTGCCCCGCACACCTTCAAAGTATGTAGAAATATGGTTTATGTATGTGTGCCTGTATTTTCGGGCCACAACAGTGTCCCCTGTGTACCTGCGTGTGTCCCTGCGTGGTGCGTGTTTCTTTTGTAAGTGTGTGTGTTGTGTGGGGTGTGTGTGTGTTGTGTGTTTGTGTGTGTGTGTGTGGTGTGTGTGGTGTGTGTGTGTTTTGTGGTTTTCTTTTATGGTGCAAATCATATACCAATATGAGTTAAACACTGTGTTTGGGGGGGGGGTTTTTTACAAAACCAGAAAATGTTAACAATTTATTTAAAATTTACAAAACACAGCCCGTGACTTCAAGTGACACCATGTACCTACGGGCTACAACTTCAACCCCGCTTGGACAAGTAAATCAACATGGGGGCGCCACCATTAAATTTTGTTGTAAAACTTTACGGAAAAAATACCTTACATTTTCGCCTATGAAATTTAAAACCCTGACACGCCCTTTTTAAATTTTAAAATTTAACATTTGAACACATTCTCAAAATTTTTCCCTGGAAGAAAGGCAGCAACAATGTCTTTACAACGGGAAAAAGGGGGGGAAAAGTTGCGTTTAACATTGCCCTTCTTCTTCTTTTTCTTCTTCTTCTTTTTTCTTCTTTTTTCTTCAAAAAGGGGAAAGAGAGAGAGAGAGTGGGGGGGGAAGAGGGGGGAGAGAGGGGAGGGAGAGGGGGGAGGGGGGAGAGGGGAGAGAAGAGAGAGAGGGGAGGGGGAGAGAGACTCGGACCTTTTAATTTGTGACTTTAAGTGAGGCCTCAGCCTTTTCACATGAGTTCGCAAAAAGGAAAAAAAAACAATTTTATATAGTTAGAAAAAAAAAATTTTCCAGGGCTTTTAAAAAAAACATTCTTTCATGACAGCATGTACATGCGAATTCTTCTAATTTTACATGAAAAATTTCCCTTTGTACGTTTTTCCTTTGAACATAATATAAGAAAATTAAAAATTTTTATTTTTTAAAAATCAAGAAATGAATTTCTGTTGATAGTTGCATGCAGAACACTGTTTTCTAATTTTTTTTTCCCCCGTCGTATTTTTATGTAAAAAGTGGAAACCTTACTACACCTGCGTCATATAATTTTTTTCCCGGGAAAAAACCGTAAATATTTAAAACATCTTTGTTTAATTTTCGTTTTCGCATTTCGCCAAATTAATTTACCCCCTACCGTGCAAAAAAAAAAGGGGAAAACCCCCAAAACTTGGGTCTGAATAACGATACTGGCCCATTGTTAACCCTTTTACACTCAGTGTTTTGTTCTGTGGCGGGTTGTTGTGGGCGAACTTTTGTTATTTATATTTTATTGGAATTAAAAAGCCCCCAAAGGGTAAAATTTCTAAAACCTTGCCGCTTTCCCGTATCAGGTTAAATACATTTAGTACTTTCCGTCCCGGGAAAAAAAAAAAAATCATTTAAAAACTAACATTTAATCAAAAAATTTAAAACCATACTCATATTTAAAAGATATAGGGGCAGCCCTTAAATTTTCAGACGATCCCCCTTCCGCCCCGTCCCGTCGCCCCTTTCCCCCCACGGGTTTCCCCCTCCCCCCCCCCCCCCCCCCCCCCCCCCCCCCCCCCCCCCCCCCCCCCCCCCCCCCCCACTGTTAAAACGGGGGAGCGAGAGAGAACGAAGGAATGCATGGCTCCCGAGACGGACTGTTTTGTGTTACAGTGTGTCCCTCGGCAAAATGTGATTTGGGATGATGACCTTCTGAACTAAAATTCTTGCCTAAATTAAAACCCTTTCCAAATGTATTTTTATTTTTTATACTTTATTTACTTCATGGGCCCAAATTTTTTAAAAAATGTTTCCCCTTTTTTTTAAATTTGTAGTTTTGGGTTGTATGAAAAAACTTAAATTTTAAAAATTCCTCTCCAAACATGGTTTTCCTTATTCAGTTGATTTTTGAAAATTTTATGCACTTTTTCCCTTTCTCATTTTAAATTAAACCATTTATAAACCCAGACAATTTCCCCCCCCCCCCCCCCCCCCCCCCCCCCCCCCCCCACCCCCCCCGGCCCCGGGGGATGATTATTCCCTTTATGGTGTAAAATTCACCCCAAGGGTTCTTTTCCCCCCTTTTGGACCCCTTTTTGGGCCTCTTATTTCCCTTGTAAACCATTCTTAATTCAAAATTGGGGAAGGGGTGTTTTAATTTCAATTATCCTGTTTTTTTTTTTCCTTTTTTAATTGTTATACTCTTTCAAAATTACTTTTTATTAGTTTTTCAAATCAGTTTTTTTACACCTCTTGACCAATCGGGCTCAATCCCTCTCAGCCCCCCCACAATCAAAAAACCCCCCCAAATTTTTTAAATACACACACCTTTAAAGTGCACACATACATACACACAAATACATATATATGTGTACTTTTTTTCAACCTTGGTTTCCCTGTTAAAATAAGTATTCCTACTCCCTCATCCATTTATAATAGCCCCATTCTTCTTATTTCCATTCATTTTTTTACAAATTCCCCAATTTATATTATTTTATTACACATATTTTCCTCAAAAATATTATTTTCCCTAATTGCATTCCTTCATATTATATTGCAATTTTACGTTTCCCTTTTATATAATTAAAATTTTCCCTATGAATATGTACAAGATCCTTTTTTCCCGTTTCACACCCCGTTACATTTGGTTTTAATCTTTTTGGGTTATATAACATCTCTTTCAAATCTGTCATTATCTCACACCAATCAAAATTTCATATCATTCAGGTTACATATTATTTCATACTCAAAACACTTCCAGTTAAATCATATTCAACATCATATTATTTATCACCACACTCCAGTTCTTATTATCATAGCTTCTCATGTTCATATGTTATACACAAACATTCACATATAACTATACCACACACACATATACATCATATACATATACAACATACAACTATACATATATAATATATACACATTATATATGTATATACATACACATACTACATACCATACATACACATTACATCACACATACACATGCTATACATATACACACATGTACATACAATCACACATACATACACACTACATACACACACACACACACACACACACACACACAACACACACACCACACACACACACACACACACACACACACACACTATATATACATAACAAATATACAACATACAACATACACACACATTATATACAATTATATATATATATAAACCTACACATACTCATAAAATCCACACACAACACATATAGATCTTACATGTAGACATAGTTTAAATTCAGCTGTACATCCACAGAAGCAAAACCAAGCCTCTTTTCTTTGTTTTATAATTGTGTTTCTCTGTATTTTAATGCATAAAAGGTAAACATTGCTAGGTCACGTGTCATTTCCATATTTTCATTTTGTAATAGGTTCCTTAGTGTAATTGAATCCTTATTTCTATAATGTTTATAAATATATTTCTCCCTTAATTGTCTATAACATGGGCATATCTTAAAAAAGTGTAATTCAGTTTCTTCTGCTGGACAAAAAGGACATGTTGTAATTGCATCCTTGTCTGTGAACTTTTTATTTATGTGTAATTCATTTACCCCTAAACGTAGTCTGGTTAATGCTTTTCTGAATTTCACTATTGTGATGTCGTGAAGATATTTTTCAGTTTGGTGTACCAATTTGAAAGAGCGGTAGGTATTAAAGCGTTCACTATTTACTAATTTATCATGCCAGTTCTGCTTGTGACAATCTATCATTCTTTGTTTTAATACTGAAATAAATCTGTTCTCATCTCCTACCCCTTCATTTAACCATACTTCTGAAAAGCCGTGCATGTCTAAACAGCGTTTTAATTCTAATGCCCAATTATGAGTTTTGTTTATTTCGGTCTTTTCTCTTTCATATGCTTGTTTAGGGAGTCTGTTTGGTTCCATTTTTATAATTTTAAACCAATACCTAATCGCCCTTATTGTGCTGTCTATGCAGATAGGGTATCTACCCAACTCTCCATAAATTAGATTATTTGGGGTTTTCTTGCCCACACCCAAATATTTTTACAGGCGAACAATGTATATTTTCTATAGCTTTATATCTAGTTAGGCCCCATGCTTCTGCTGCGTATAAAAGTAAGGGTTTAACTTGAGTGTCAAACAGTTTAAAATAGATAGCTATATCTATATGTCCTAAACTATACATAGTTTTCATTATTTCCATAATTTTGCCTTTCGCTCTACCTGCATATTCAGAAAGTGAAATGTCTACTGAGAGTTTAGTTGTCAAGGTGAAACCTAAGTACTATAAACTGTTTACTACTTCTAGTTCTTGGTCTTTGTAGTACCATTTCTCCTTCTTGCCCAAATAGCCCCCTTTCCTAAAAACCATTATTTTTGTTTTTTGTAGGTTTACTGTTAATCCTATAGAATCCGAGGCTTGTTGTAGATTCTTTAATTGATTTTGTAAGCCCGCTGGTGTTAATGATATCAGGGCTATGTCATCTGCAAATAGCAATGTGTAAATCTCTTCTGCACCTGGTAGAAATTGATAACCATGTCTGCCTTTACTTGTGACATTGTCCGCCACTTCTGTAATTAATAAAGAAAAGATCAAGGGGGACAACAAACAACCTTGTTTCACTCCTGCCGGGCATTCGAAAAATTCTGTTAGTTCAGTTCCGTATTTAACACAAGCTTGTACTTTTTTGTATATACCTTTTAACATGTTGAGCATTTTTGTAGATACTTTATGTTTCTGTAGTATCTTCCATAATTTGTCTCTATTTACAGTATCAAATGCTTTCTGGTAATCTATGAATGCTACATAAAATTTAGTTCTACGTCTGCCATAGAGGCAATTTGTTATCATAGTTGTTAATGTGAAAATGTGGTCTATTGTCGAAAATCCCCTTCTAAATCCTGCTTGTTCCTTACTAATTTTATTTTCATCCTCTGCCCAGTTATAAAGTCTTTTGTTGATTATTGCTGTAAAAATTTTACTTATAAATGCATAGAAGTGAAATCCCTCTATAATTTCCTGGGTTTTGCTTATCACCTTTCTTGTATAGCGGTACAATTACTGCACGTGACCATTCTAAGGGGAAATAACTTTCTTGGAACAGTTTATTAAATAACTTAGTTAGATACGGTATTATTTTGCTGTCTATTGTTTTTAGAAATTCCGGGGGGATTTCGTCTATTCCTGGGGATTTTCCTGTTTTCAGTTTGTTTATTGCTGATCCTATTTCCTGTTCAGTGATGTCTTCATCTAGCTCTTGTACCAGAATCTCATCAGAATACACTTGCTGTTCACTTACAATAGCTCCTTGCCTTACTGTTATTTGAGGGTTCAATATGCTTTCAAAATGTTCTTTCCATTGTTCAGATGTAATAACTGGTAATTTATTTTTCTTTATTCTAATGTTTTTTATTATACTCCCAGAATTTCTGGCTATCCTTCTGATTTTGCATAAGTGTATCATATATCTGCTTCCTGTATTGTTTTTTCTTTCCTCTAATCATTTTTGATAAGAAGCTCGGTTGTTATTATATATTTCCTTTCTTTCTACATATTTAATAGGGTTTTTAATTTTATCTATCAAATTAAGTCTCATAGTGCTTGTCTTGCTTCTTTCTTTTTCGCCTTGCATACTTTATCATACCACCCATTTGTAGGTTTATAGTCCCCTCCTGAACTAGTTGTTTTGCTCATACATTCTCCAGCATTCTTTAGTAATTGATTAAATTTATCAATACTTGTATCTATATCTTGATCAATTTCCTCCTTAATTTGTTCTAATATTGCTTGTGCTCTTTCAGATTCCATGTAATTTATGTAGACTTGTGCTTTGGCTGGGTCCCATTTGATTTTCTTTGTAAATGTTCTCTTATGTTTGTCTGTCTGTTATCCTGTACTGTGATCAGGAGCTCCATTCTAATTGGCATGTGGTGGGATTCAATTCTTTCATCCATAAACAGCCTGTCAACATTTCGCATTAATTCTATGGAGCATACATAAAAATCTATAAGACACTATTTCCACTTTTCCGAAAAGAATGTGAATGCACTGTCAAGTTTTATCATATTTAAAAACCATTCAGGGGAGTTATTTAATTAAAACTTGCGCCAACTAACCCCCCTCTCGCCTCTTTTTCCGAATCAATGATGATGTTCTCCTTTGGACTTTCGTGCACACATTCAATTATGTTCTCTTGTCGAATTTATCATTTTCAGCCTCGTATTATTAATCCCCATTCCCCAATACGAGCATTCAAGTCTCCTCCTATAAACTTATGAATATTCTTCCCTTGTTTTCAATTTGTGTACAAATGTATTGTTTTATCATTTCTATGGTACAATCATAATCCTTGTCTGCAATTAAAAACGACTGTCAACGGATTTGTACATACACCCAAGACAATATTACATCTTTTATCGCTTTGTTATAAAAAGGTTTTTTTTATTTTTTTTTTGTAACTTCACCCACATAATACATTGTCTATATTAGCCATAATCAACTGAACATACCAAGATAATTCCTTCTTAATCAGCATTATCATCCGCCAGAGAGGTCTTGAACCATTCTAGTATATTTTCTGGCTGGGCAGTTTAAAAGAAAGTAAAAAATTCCTTGGAACTTTGTCTCAAATTCAAAATGTTCTTGAGATGAATGTCTCAGGTGTCAAAGGCAGTAAATGAATTAAAAAAAATCCAGGATCTGGACAATTTCTCAAGCAGACCTTCAACATTCCAATACATGAATGAAAACTTCTATATTCTTACCTTCTGCCTTCATTTAATACCTTGTATTTGTGAATGCCTTGGCCTTCCTTCATTTTTTTTTTTTGTCTTTTCTTTTTTGCTTCCTAGTGTGTGTTAGCTTGGGTTATGTTTGTTCTGTACTTGTTTTATTTGCATCATTGTATTGCTTGCGATAGGTATTGGGTTTGCTTGCTTGCTGTGCGTGTTATCATATTTATCTTTGTCACCCTCTTTTGGCTCCTTATCATCCTTTTTTTCGTTCTTCTGTTCATCACTCATATCTGCCAACCCCTTCTTTGTTAAACTGATCTCTCTTTCATCCCCACTGTGACGCCACTCTATTTCTTCCATTCTTCCAACATCACCCTCTTTTCTTCATATGAGTTTTCACTTCCATCTCCTTGTCTCATCTGAAGACACCCCCCCCCCCCCCCCCCCACCCCCAAAACCGTAACAATTTAATTCCTTCAGCTGCATGACAGCCTCACTTCCGCTATTCACTTTCACCTCCAGAGTTTCTTCTATCTCTTCCTGCCTTCATACTAACAAATTTTTTATTCTCGCCATTCATTCTCTTATGTCGCCTCTCTCGCCTCTCTTTGCTGTCTTTCTCTTTCCATTTTTCAAATAATTCTCTCTTCTTTTCACTCTGTTTCTCTCTCTCACCTAATCTTTCCTTTCACTTCCACCTCTTTCCACGCGTCCCTCTCTCATCCTCTCTCTCTCCCTTCTCCCTCATTGGTCCAAGTCCCGGAACTCATTTCCTTCGAATCCTCCCATCGGCCTGTTCTCTGTCTGGTCCACGTTGTCCTCGTTCCTCCTTCGATCCTTCGTGATTCTGGAAGTATATTCTCCCTTCCGTCTTCCCTGCTGGCCGGTCTTGGAGCTCCGCTGGGTACAAACGATGTTCTGGGTTGTCTTTTACGTGCAACCTTTCCTGTAATTGTACCCTGTTTTGCCTTTTCTCTTAGGCTTGTTCAAGGCAGCTGCCTGCTCATGTTCTATTTTGGGCACCCTGATTTCCATTTCCTCATCCTCTCTCGTGCTTCGGGGTTTCTGCTTATCAGGATCGTGACTTTCACCTCCCACAGTTTAACTAGTAGGGGTCTGGATTGTGGCTTGCAGTATTGGGTATTCCAGTCTATGGGCCTCTTACGACCTCTTCAGCCCACTCTGTCGGCATATATGTTTGAGTAGTCTTTCACTAGTTTTTCACAGTCCTACTATCGGTTTCCTTAATTCCCAAAAACAGCTTCAACAAATTATTCTCCTGGAAAAACTTTCAAGCCTATCCAATTCACGTCGATGCTATCAGTTTTCCCCAGTGTGCTCCGTTTTTCTTCGTAACTGCTCTACTGCTGCTATTTCTCTGTGTGTTCCTTTTGTTTCTGCCAGTTCTTTGTGTAGTTGCATTAAGGTATCATGCATTTGTGTTGTTTTTGATCCATTTGTTTATCGTGGCTGTCTGGGTGCTGATGAATCGAGAGATGAGCGCACTCTGAGTGTCTGTGAGGTTTCTTATGTATGAGAGTATCTGTGCCATTTTGATTCCATATTTCTGAATTTAGGTACTAGTATACGTTTGTTACATCTGAGCTCTTCTTCTGACCTCTCATTGATGTTGCTTGCTATTGGGCTAGGATTTTCGTTCCGGGATTCCGTTCAAATCGTTGCTCAGCAGTAATCTTTCGTGGTATGAGAGGTTCACGTTCCAAGGATGGTCCCAAAGCACCATAATCGCACTTGGCTGCGTTCTTACTGTGTTGATGTTAAACCAAGCGTAAGCAACGTGTGTCTACGTCAATCCATAGACGTCATCTATCGAGTGTGTTTACGTTTCGAACACCGTACGAGTACCAGGAGGGAACTGTTTTCTGGTACGTCGACGACTGAATGTGTACGGCCAAACGCGACTGTGGTCCTCTCCAGTGCACATTTATCATCAGCCACGAAGTAAAACAGTCCGATTGCAACCCAAACAGAAGCTCCCATCATCCCCAAACCACTTTCGATCGGGGGTCGCATTTTCTTTCTTATTTTCAATTTTGTTGACACCAAAGAGGCCTCTCTGGCTTTCTCACTCGGCCAGTTCCACCATACTTGTCCTACCTCTTATACTAATATTTCTGTCTAACTTCAAAGTACTAGAAAGAGCTTTGAACACTTCACAATTAGAAACACTAATTTCATTTCAAGAGCTCACACCACACTTACTTCCTTTCCGCCCTCTTGCTGCGCACCCCGAAAGGCGAGCGAGAGAGAGTGAGAGAGATGAGAGAGAGGGAGGAGGAGAGAGAGAGAGAGAGAGAGAGAGAGAGAGAGATGGTTAAATGTTCAAAAGTCATGAGGGACTTTAACATTTTCCGTTAAATACAAATATCATACAATCGAAATTACTCATGCTATGGACTCTGCAAATAACACAAATTCTATTTTCTGAGAGTTAAACCACACGGCAAGGCAGAGAATTAAACTCAGCCACGCTTCCACTCCCAGCCCCTCTGCCCATCTCCTAACATCAGACTCACCAAAATGCGCATTATTACCCCCCCCCCTTCATCCACACCCTTTCCCCTCCCCCTCCCCCCCCTATCCCGATCATACATTTCAATTTCGGCCACGGCACACAACTTACATTTGCACATTCTTCAAAAACAGGCTTGACAGTACTACTTCAATTCATAATTTCAATCAGTATTTCACGCTTTTTAATGACATAATGCACAAACTGAGCAACGTTTTGCACGGATATGACATCAGTACATTTCCTTCATCACCAAATAATTCTTCATTAATTTGGTTTGTGCCAAGATCTTTAAGTCGTAGTTTCTTTGTAGCATGGACAGTTACAAGCAAAGTGAATTTCATTTCTATCTCAGTTCTGCAAAAACTACAAAACATCAGC
>JAFLJL010014728.1:41505-74763 GCA_018398815.1 Conus ventricosus | reverse complement strand
TAAGACTTCGATAACCAAAAAATAACGATTATCTCAAACAGACATTTGTGTAGGGTTATCCGTTTTAATACTAATTTACAAAAACTTTTTCAGGATTTTGTTTTGTTTATTCCTATGTTGTTCTTGATCAGTTTTCAATAACATTCATTTTCGCGCAAAACATTCTTTCAAATGAGTCTCTGTCTTCATGGAAAAACACTACTAGTCTATAACTGTTCTCTAAAGTCTTTAAAAACCGAGTTATATTTCTGGCATAAAATCCACCCAACGTATCCCTTTCATGTCTTCCGCTGAAAGCCAGCGTTGACAAAGTGTTTCTCTTTTTAACTATATCTCTTTCTGCGAAAACATGTTCATCTATAATAAAGAGTGTCTGCGTTCCTTCAAACACGTTATAAAGTTCTTCTAAACACTCATAAGTTTAGTGTTTGATTAACTAAATATTCGTCATTGTCTGTCCATATAAACCTTCTATTCATGATATGCTTTGTTCCTCTTTAAGTGGTGGTCAGATAATTTCAAATATGATCAAAATTAGTAGCGCTAATGGTTTGTTAATCAGTCTAGGACAAAGATGTTTTTCCACAACCAGTCTGCCACAAACATTGAACAAATGAGGGGTTTTTATCATAATAGTTTACAGGCTCCATAGTCTTTATAACAGAATTTAATCTAATCCCGTTTATTTTTATCTTACTATCCGTCAAAACTTGTTCTGTATAATAAAACCCTATGAGGCCTAAATGTGTAAGATTAATCCAAGTCTGTCTGTAAGATTTGTTTCTATTTTAAGTCAACATTGATTTTGTTGCTTGTTGTGATGATCTTAATTCCTCATCTTTGTGAGACCGACGATGGGTATCGTTAAGCGTTTAACGTCGAAGTTTTTGCAAGCTAATATTTACTTCATTTTATAAGGGACGTCCATAACGCCACAACCCATCCCTCTCCACATTCTTTTAAAGACAGAAATTCAAATATTATTGTGAACGTGGTCTCCTAATTTCTCTTGGAAAGAACTGAATTTTTGTAGAAGCTTTGTTACAACTGTTTTTCTTTTTCTGTTGGAGGATGTACAGTTTTTTCCCATTCGGGGGGGGGTTATTTCAATTTCTTTCCGGCTATTGTCGTCCGGCATAAGACTTACTTGTAAAGGGGCAGAGTTGAATGCTTTCTCTGAAACTTTTTTTGACGGCTAAACTATGTAAATGGGTTAGAATTCAAATTGTTTGTCACCCATTCTAAATTTGGTTCTAAGTGCACATTTGAGGTAAGGTTTTTCGAACTATTTTATATTCATACTGCCCACATTATTTGCTATTGAATTGCGCTAGTTGTTCGAGGTGTAGGAAACGTTGTGCTGTACGCAACTCTTTGCGTTTATCAAGCACCATTTTAGTGTACTCATAACCATACAAAGGGTCTATCTCACCGTTCTGTCAACAGTCCGCAACGTCTGCAAGGTCTTTTAATTCTAAGGTTATACAACTACAGGCGCTAATGTAACTCCCGGTTCTTCTGGTCCACGCGATTGTTTACGTACAACTAATTATTTTTTCCAAAACACTGTGCAGGTTATCACTATTTTACAGCTTTTTCCCTGATTGGTCTGTCAATTTTTATATTACTGATCCGACCCTCCACAACTAATCTTTTAAACTGTAAATTAGGGAATTGTATAATGTCATAATCGCAATATGCGGCTTTTCCTGATGGAAGAAGCTCGTTAAAACAGTTGAGGGCCTTCCATCCTTTAAGTTTTCAACAGTGCTTAGCTCATCAAAATGAACTTAGAGTACTGAATGTAATGCAAGATCGAGCGGATTTTATCCCTCATAAGTAGTTTTTGTTTGGTGTAATCTAATCTATAATTGTCAGCTTGCAAAGCCTAACATTTTAGCTAGCTCTTTATCAAAATAGTAAAACCACCCTTCTTCTTCAGGTTGAATGTTAACATTGTTTTTAGAATTTGCATTGTTAAGTTTTGAGAGTAATGTCGATGTTAATCATTGCATCTTTTAGCGAGCAAACCCGTAATAACATCAGGTATTGTTAAATGGCTAACTTTGGCCCTGTTTTGCTCGATTTTGTACCTTATTATTTCTCCTTGGGCTTTGCCTTATAATAAACCATACGACTTTGTAGAATTATGGCATGGAGCGCGACAGTTCTGGTTCCGAATTCGTTATCATTAGCCTGCTCTAAAAACGAAGGACGGTCTTGGAGTTGTTATTGTTACCAAACATTTTTTGAACGAAATAAAAATGAGGGCATTTAAATATACTGATGCAAAATATTATGTTGGGCCGCACTACGCTCTTAAAAATATAACAACTGACACCTCGACATTTCTGTGGACTCAGTTGATGCCCTTTCATAAAAAGGTGCGTACTCCATTAGAGATATTATTTAACCCCCTATTAAAAAGACTACATCGCAAAAGTGTGGTTTAGTACATCCGATGCAGGTTTTTATCAGAACCAGTTAAAATTTGCTTGAGTTTTGTGCATCAACTGGTGTGTGGAGTGTCGTATAGGCTGATAATTTAAATCTATCCTAATCTTTGTTTAGGTCAGTGTTAGATTTTCATTTTCTTACACCTTCAGACTTAGTTGACTGAATAATTGCAAGCGCATTGCCAAATGACAAACGTTTAATCATTCAGCAACAGAATAGACTGAAGGCTTTTGAAGAATCTGTAACGAATTTAATATTCACCATCAAGAACAGACCTATAGACAAAGTTGGACAGCAATCATGTGTTAGGCCACCCCTTATTGGTGGGGCGTGCCACAGAAAGTATTAACTATGATGGAATCCTCCTTACACATCTTTATTTCAGGCTCTATTCACGTTCACCTCGGGTCCAAGAGCAAGAGCATTAAATACAGTATGGACAACATTTATCCTTAGACACTTCTAAGGGCCTAACTAAAGCAGGAATAGAACGAATAAATGGACTCTATTGTACATACGTTTGTTGTTTGTGGTTCACATGCAACCAGGACAGTTCCGAGCGCTAAATGATCCTTCTATGGGCTTTGATGCACAAAAACTAATACTTAGCAAATTTAGCGGACGCCATATTCTACAAGTTGATTTACCTTCAAGTATAAAAATGGTACCAAGATGCTTTAAATACGCAAGATCAAACAGTAGTCTTGCTGTTGGCATGGTTTTTACATGCTACCTTGCTGACCTCGACTCCAGGTAGGAACAATAATGAGCTAACAACAATGAAATTCTTGTTGCAGGAAATGAAACAGAAGGTTGGACAATACGACTTAATAATTCTGAGCCAGTAACATTGCAAGCAGTTAAATAACAAGATGACCCCCCAAGAAATAAGTCATCCTATCCCCGTGTGGCCCAAAAGCCGATGACAGTTGCAAGAATCAGCGCCCAAAGCTCGCGGGACTCTGTTCGCGATGACCAGGTATGAAAAGACAGCGCTTGTTCTTGGATTAACTGGCCTAGGTTACTTGGTCTTTATCTTACTAAAAATTTACCCAACTATTAAGAGAAACTTTATGCCCTTAAGTGCTCGGCCATAAAGCCAACTACTTTGCTTGCAGTAGACAATAGCCGAGCTATCTATTCCCCCTAATATCCAGGTAAAGTAGTAGTATAGCTTTACCAGCTAATTTTTCTAATAATTCCGCAGATGATCAAGCTTGTTTTTTACCCTATTGATTTATCAGGTGGATGGCGATGGCGTGGAGGCACTGGACTTTGACCCACCGCCGCCGTATATAGCCAACACCAGTGTACTTATTTGCGATTTCCTAAGGCTGTTATAAACGCTTGGCTAATGTGACTCACTTGCTCTCTATAAACAGTTTTGGGAATTGTTTTATTCTTTCTGCTAGCGTTGTGTCTTCATATAAAATTCTTTGGATTAGTTTCTATTATTTCTGATCACTTGAGTTCGTAATTGTTCTCGGTTAGTAGACCAACGCTTCTAGTCTTGCTGATCTTTATTGTTCAAGATTTTTGAGTCTTGGGGTTATTCTTTCTTTAATATCAGACCCTAAGTTGGCGTCATCTGCCTCAACGAGTTTGTCTTTTTTTCTTTTTATATGCTCATCTATTTCACCAGTTTTGCTAAATGTTTGTTTATTCGCTCCTTATGGTTTTTTTAAGCTTTGATCAAGGGCGCTTTTTCTCGCTTGGGTACGGTGAACGTGTATAGTCTTTAATGCTGTTTTTCTGATATAAACTGGTTTCTGCCTCTATTGCATTTATTAATTCGTCTGCCGATTGATTTAATTCTTGAAGTTCCATGTTTTGATTTGGTTATCTGTTGGGAGTTCCTGCAGTGTGTTTTGAGGTTTTGCAACTGCATCCCTATTTTATCTAAATTTAGGCTTTAGTACTGCCAAGGCGATTTGTGATCGCTCACACTGTCGCCTTTGTCTAATTGTACTCTTTTTTAAAAACTTAGATGATCTGGTATAGATGTAAGCTGATCAAGTTGTCCTTGGTTCGCTCCTCACCAACAACATGGTCATCTTTACTTCAAAATCATTTAGGGTCTATAAAAATTTCGGGAGGTTCTTGGCCTAAACTTTGGTAGTAATGATCTACCGTACTTTTGTTAATTCACGCGCAAAGAGAGCTCCGAGCGAATTGTACCAAAGGAGTCATTTCACTCATGTCGTCTCCAGGAGCATAAAACATCTTTATCCTTCATTCTTCATGCCTGCTTGTTTCTTTAATAATTAACTTTTTTTATTTTTGTTTTATAAATTAAATGGCACAAGCATATGGCTTCGATTCTAGTCACGAATAGAAGATGAAAGTTCCTGTTGGCCCTCCTGACGGGAAATAAACGGGAATATTATGTTCCAAGATATCATCTAACTATTGATGCGGATCAAATTCTATGTCAAATTTTCGGACCTAGGAGCAGATGAAGTGATTGTGCCAGGCTCTGCAGTCTTATCTTTCAAATTAGTACTCGCTTAACAACAGACACAAACGGGCAGTTTCCAGTATTTGGGAGGGAAAGCGTTAAGAAAAATTTCTATTAAAACTTGAGGGGCAAGAAAATTTTCTCTTTACACAATGCAAGACATATTTTTAATCCTATTGGATTATGGCTAACGGGAATGAAAGGGCTGATCTTGCGTTTCAAGGAATCGAAATGGAAGAAGCACTAAACACTTAGAATTGGGCGCGGAAGATACATAAAGACGTTAAAATGTATGTAGCTGTTAAAAATTTGCGTATGGAATCGCTTTTTTCTATTCCTTTGATTTTTGTGTTGTTTAAAAAGCGGCATGCGCATACTTTAAGGGAGCATTAAAAAGAAGATTGTTCATATGAACTAACTTTTAATGACTACAAACGGGTTTTCAAATTCATAGACACCGGGCATAGTACTGCTTTCTGACATTCGTAGAGTTTGACGTGTTTAGCAACCTAATTTTAGCATGGCTGATTGAGCAACAATATCAGTCAAAATTAGCAATATATTACGAAAGGAGTGATTATCATACAACTTATCCAGATGAGGGCCCAGACACTATATGGAATTTTAGTTTTAGTGTCCGCAGCAAGATCGCTTAAAGGTATTTTATTGCTGTGTGAAGATGACGCAAACCGTTCGAAGAGGAAGTGGAAAAGTTTATTTAATCTAGAATAACGAAAGTACAATGCTTCGATTGAGGGTTTGCCTAACCAATAATCTTCGCTAGCGGGCTTAAACCTTATCAGCTTTTTTGATGAAATAAGAAAACTGTTTTGGAGGCGGAGGGTGTAGAAATATCCATACAGTTGACCTTGTGTCTAAAGATTGAATCCTTTCACAATGTTGGCTTGATGATTATTTAACAACGAAATAGGTTTATGGGATAGACCTAAGGTCAACAGAGGATAATCAGTTGCATGAAGGGCGGGAGACCTGTGAGAGACGTAATATACATTTCAAATTGATAAAAGAAGAAGAAGCCGATAACGCTTAATGTACCATTTGTTTTTAATATTGATGCGCAGTGAATATTTGAGATAACAGATTAAAAGAGATACAATACTTAAATTATTTTTATTTTATAAAAAGCATGTCGTTCAGGTTTATCCAAATGTGCCTACTAGCGCCGCCCAAAAGAAGTGATAGTTAGAATACCCTAGCATAAAAACCTTCAGATGTAACCAATTATTACACAAATGCAAACAAAAATTAGAAGCAAGACCTTGCAAAATACAGCAAACCAAACGAAGGTTATTTGCTGCCCTTTAATGCTGTTACATATGGTTAATACTGGACACATGATATAAGATGCTCTATCAGCAGGAACGTGTGTTGGTCTCTCTAGCAACGGGCACAGAGCGCACCCGCCAGCTTTACTCCTAGGAAGGTTTTTCTTTTGCTCTTGGACTGTGTTCAGTAGTGTATGGTGCGATAGCAAAAAATTAAAAACTAAATCCAAAGCACTCAGCTATGGTTCAACTAAATATCGGCTAACTTAGTTTGTTCCCAAACTGACAATAAATAAGCCTCTAGCTGACTCAAACATCACGGGATCGAAGTATTTAATTCGTTTAAAGGCCGATATTGTGACTTCAAAGACAAAAAGTTTGATCTTCAAAGAAAGGCCGAGGACACATGTTTTTTCTCAAAGCCAGACCCGCATGCAGATAAAAAAGGAATGCTTAAAAAAAGGAAACGAAGCCATTAAACTCGGTTCTATAACTGCTCACCGTAACAACATCGATGGGTGTTTATACTTTGGTTTATGAGTCCAAGCACAAAAAGACGTTGATATTGATTCTGATCAAGTTGTGGTATTTTTTTTTAATTTAAATAAATATGTTGGCTTAGAAAGAAGACAGCATGGGAAGATAATATGAAGGCCCAGTATGAATGTTTGAAAGGAATGCTCGTGATATGAGCGTTTTCAAGAGCACTGAAATTAATATTGTATTTAGGAAGATATTAATCCAGAAATCGTGGGGCAAGCGATTGTACATGCAATTTCTCAAGTTCCATCCAGTAAATAACATAGACCGCCATGTTAATGTAATGTTAGCTGTTTTAATCGATATTATAACAATAAATGAAAAAAAAATCTTGAAGTCTGGGTCTCAACTAACAGTGGGACTATTCTTTTATAATGACTTAACACCGGTTGGGCTGGACGAATGCTGACACAGTTTTGACCGCTGCGCTGAAGAGCTAACTGAGAGGCTTGGTTGGTCAGAGGGCGAGTCTTAGAGATTAGATTAAAACAGCTAAGTATGCACCGATTGTTAGGCATGGCTTACATTTCGCTACCTCGATAGAGTTGGTTTTATAGAGAGCTGTTTTAAACATAAAGAATTCAGACGACAAATGTTTTCATGTGGTGTTTCTTGCAAAGGCTGCAGCTGTCCGCCGACCCACGAGTGAGCAGTGACTAGAAACTATGAAAACTTACAGCAATGATCTCAAATTTTTAGTGGAAATATCCTTTCCGTTCAGTGTCGACCAAATTGATCAGTTTGGAAGAACTACAACAAACAATAATGTTAATGTCTACACATGGGATGAGGTAACAAATTACTGCCTATAAAGTGTCTAGAACAGCCTCAATGGTGATCCAGGCAAAATCATGTTGTGTTGACTCCCTACTGATGATGCTTTCACCAGCGGCGCTACCACATTACACATTGTTACGTACAATGAGTAGATTCATTGCGGCATACTTCAAAGGCATTACCATAACAGAAATTTCTGGCAGAAAATGTTTAACAAGATTCCAACCTGCTCAAGCCGCAAGCGACCCCATAAGAAACTTTGTAAAGTTCTGTAGACGGAATAATACAGAATAAATTACCACCCCAACCCGGATCTAAAGTTAGTTTTAAGAACTGGTAACGGATGCAATATTCTCATATGTTGTTTACGCAGGACTTTGATCACTCAATGTTTCCTTATGATGGGCCAGCGCCACAAATAATTCGAAAAACAGTCTTAATGAGTAATCATCTGATTTGTTCATTTGACCTTCAGTATTGTCAGGTCGGGATGGCGTTCATTTCAAAGCCTAAATTTTATAGAGGGCCAAATGCGCAGAATACTTCTTAAGTATCGATGCAGAAAGTGCGTAATGACTGTTTCTTAATAATTGAATTTATCTGAAATATGATTGACGCCAGAAAGACCAAGAACAGTATGACGCAGCCACTCACTGTTGGATTTTGGTTTAAGTCTCTCATCAAGAGCAGAGTATACAACAGTAGAGAACCATGATCCCATTAGTGAGAAAGTTCAGGGAGGTGCAGACACAGTAAATGCATCTTCAACTAAAGGTTTATCATAGACATGGGAAGTGCCATCTTTCTTTCATAACTAGCGAGGTTACGGACTCTCTTCTTCTAATGAAAGCAGTGGGACGTTGCTTCAGGGTGTCTGCATTGCACAGTTTCATCAGAAAAGTACCTGTGCTTTAATGCTAAAATAACATGTCTTTTTATGACTCTATGCACACATGATGGGTTCATTTTGAGTCACTGGCTATGTCCTTAAAGTCTGCCCATAACGGAACGAACATTTTGACACAAACTGTGTTAGAAAAGGGCGTTTACCCTTATGAGTACATGTACTGTTGGGAAAGGTTTGGATGAAGACCACTCTTTTCATCCTAAAGGCGCGTTCTTTTCTTATCTCAGAGGATAGGACAACAGTGATTCTGATTACCAGCATGCTCAATGATGCCGGTGGCCCGAAGATTTGATTGTTAAAACGAGGGGGGAGAGGTACTATCAAGATTCATTACTTGAGGGCAGATGTATGTTGTTATTGAGCGGACGTTGTGAAAATTACAGAAAGACCTGATGAAACTTTTCTGCCTGGATCTGCGCATTACATGTCTGCGCCCGGGGATGAGTGGGACGCCTTTCTTAAGTTTAATGGAGGTACAGATTGATTTTTTGATCTGACCTACCAATGATTCGGATGATTGAAAACGGATTGCGTGGAGGAATTTAGTATGGCGTCGCTCATTACTGATAATAGCAAACTAACCACATTACTTGGACGACTATGATCCGAGTAAAAAGTCTAACTATCTTATAGTATTTAGATGCAAACAATCTGTAGGTTGGGGGCTATGGCACAATTCACTTCTTAACGTAACTTTAAAATGTATACACAGGCGGCGATCCGGGAAAATATTCAAAAAGGCATATTAAAGTGGTTGAACAGTTTAAACGCCGTCAACATCAGGGCTATTTCTAGAAGTTGACTGAATATCTCAGGAACTCCATGACTGCATAATGACTTTCCTTAGCCGCAGAATGTCTAAAGATGGATCCAAGAGAACGCTAAAATTGTGCCTAAACCTTTCGGGGCTAAAATAAATTTTGTCTGTCTTTACAGGACTTCTACAATTTTATTTAGACATGGTTTGAAGTTGACAGTGTTATCGTATAATCGCGTTTGATCAAGAATACAGTTCGTGAAACATACATCATGAAGAACAATTGATTCTTAGAACTAAATCCAACAGAGCATCGGAAAAAAAGACTTTTTCACGTTGATGAACAAAGCTGTTTGGAAAGACTATGGAGAATCCGCACATACGCAAAGAAGTCGATTAGCACCGGAGAGATACGAAGCAATTAAGCTGTCTTCATAACCCAATTATAGGGACTTAGAAGATTTCTTGATCACCTTTTGCAAATGTTGAAAAAAAAAGAAAGTCACTTGGACAAACTGTTTTTATCGGGTTTACCGTTTTAGAATTATCAAGCTTTGAATGTTATAGAATTTTTTATGGACTACTTTAAGCCCTTGTATCAGAGTCCAGAGTAACTTTACACGAAACAGTTAGTTTTGTTATAGATATCCCTACTGAAGTATTTATAAAGACTGGTCACCGAAGGGGCTAAAGACATGCGGGATGGTATGGACACGTCCGAGTATCTAAAGATTCGCCTTTGCATTCAATTAATAATAAGAGGTTTTAGGAAAGATGAAGGATGAATTATCTGGAAAGGTGAGCAAGGAGTTTGTTGGTTTAGTAAAAATGTTACAGTGATTTCGAAGCAGGTGAAAATCATTAAGAAAGCAATCGGGAAGATTCTGCAGCGTTGTGCAGTCAAACATATCTATGTCAACTACAAAGAAGCATGGTTTGCAATTAGACTTTTCATATGACAACGTAAAAACTGCGGTTCTAATCTACATGAGATCATACACACACAGTTGTAACAAAGAAGTCGTAAGATATAACAACACAAAACGAGTATTTGTTAATCCCAGGAGTTTTCATATTGCAATCGGGCACTGGAGGACCGCATAAACAGGGGGGTTTATATATTTTTCATCAACTTTGTTATAAGATCAAATCATTGCTTCATCCAATTAATTTAAAGCTTTTCGCATGTTTGCTTGATGAGTTCGGAATTTTTTTTATTATTTCACAGATATTTCTTTTTCCCAATTTGGGGGTTTTGAGTTGTAGGTGTTCTGGTTGATTTAGCATGCATTGATTATTCCCCGAAAATGTTTCTTAATAGCATTACAGCAGGAAATGATTTCCCGTATCATTTTCAAGGTCTCTTCCTTTACCATTCTTGTTTCGTCCTGCGCTTCCTTCTGGCCTTTCCATGTTTAACCTAAAATATGTTTACAGTAAAATTAATGAACGGGTACGAGTGTCTGGCGGAATTATCTGCAGTTCTTCCTTCGCAAAAGATCTTTGAGGAGTGGTTGTTTTGTTGTGGCAGTTTCTCGTAAAATAATACTCGCGGTGCGGATTATCTTTACAATTCTTTTATTTCCATTACGGATGATCAGGTCAACCTCCAAACTGGATCGGTTGCCCTAATGCGAGTGTCCCCTTCTGCTTTCCGGTAAATATAAAGGTACCTTACTTTTAAAACAATGGTAATAGTATGCTGGGTTGTACTGGAGTCTTCAGCAACATTTATTGTTTTTTCTTTTGATTGCTTGTACTGGCTTAGCCCTTTAAATTCTTCATTATCATTGCTGCAAATTGAGGGAGCAGTCTTTAACCATTCTGTGTTGCTGAGAATGGTCAATCAGCTCTCTGTGATACTGAGTAGGAAAAAAGTCTTTCAGCTAAACTGTTTGTTAAAGTTTTCAACTAAAGCCTGGGATCTGTGAACTCCTGGAATGCCTCTTTAATGGTAACTCTATTGTGTTTAACAATAATTGATTCACTTGGCCTATTAATTCTTTTCCATCATCGACTTGTTTCATGCGGAGGATACGTTAAGGACCTCGTTGGTATATCTGTTGTATGGCAACAGCATCAGCCAGAAGAAGCACTCTGTTGTGTTATGTTTCCGTCTTTGTATCTTGAAGATAGTCAATGACTGTAAAGTGCGTACTTAAATCTTTTTCGTCATTCTAATCGTATCAGAGGGTAAATATAGAGATCCTTTGATGGGTTGTTTCGTTTGGAGTGTGTATTGACAAAGTGTGGTCTATGTATGCGTCTAGGCGCGGTAAATTAAATTTGCCAATTCGGCTTGTTTAGATAACCTTCTTTTGCTGTTTGGTTCACGAACTCAGCTGCTTGGGCTTAGCTTTTTTTAATTGCTGTGTATATTCCTTCCATTTTCACTTATGGCGAATAATAGTTTTTGTTCATTTTTTACTCAGCCAATATTATGTGCAACAAAATACACAACGGTCATACCAAAGACAATAAATCGAATTTCTTGCATCTTTAGTTTTTCTGATGGTTGATAAAAAGTCACTGAATTTTGGTGGGGCGCGCAAATTCCAAAGTTCGATTGGTTTGACTGTTACAAGAATATATTGTTTTATTGCTTGATCAAATCTTTTAAATTGTGTAAGCTTGCTTTGCCCTGTTTTTTCGGTGTGTTATTAATAAAATCTAACTGCTCCCAATTCTCTGCTTTTCATAGACGTTTTGTGCTGCGGCTAGTTGCTCCAACAGCTTTGTTATGTTCTTTTTCTCTCGCCGTCATCTCGCAGTTTACTAATTGGTTAATTACTTCCACTAAAAGCGAGCGCATTAAACCACTCAGCGCGCCTTTCATCATTACGAGTGAAGCCATTTTTTATAAATGTATTTTTTTTTACAAATTAGATACTGTCTGGAATTATTCCTTGCTTAACTAAAATATCTTCGTAGCACATGAAGCTTGCAATGATAGCTATTAGCTTTGCTGAATCCTCATAGGTCTAGTTTGCAAAGATCTGCTGGTTTAATTCTTAACAGGCTTTTACCAAGCCATTGAGTATCCTACACTTAGACCCCAAGAACAGCAGATGGTATACAATGGTTAGCAACAGTTTTTTCCGGTGCTCATTGTTAGGAAAATAAACAAATTATAATTAATAAAAAAACATGAAACAGCGATATCTATACAGCTAGAAGGCAGCTAAACCTTCCTGAAATTATGAATGACCAGTTGATGGCAAGCTGTTATGCCCAGGAGAGGTTGTATTTTTTGGCAGGCAGTGGAAAAAACAAAATCAGTTCCTGGAACTGAATTCAGCATTGAACAGATTCAACAGAGATGTCGCAAAAGACATTTTAAAGTTTCATAACTGGTATTAAGCGCAGCTGGGGTCTTTAGATTGGTAAAAAGTGTGGGGGCAAACGGTTCTTAGGTTGTACACTAAAATAGTCAGTAGATTTGCTCCCATTGATTTGAAAAGATCTTACGTATGTTTTAACGCATGATCAAGTTTTAAACAATGTTCATTAGGAGTGCCTCTTGGGTGTGATCTGTATTACAGATTTGGTACATTGTTTTCGCCATTAATATGGGGAATTAATGACTTTTAATCATATAGACTTTAGTTCCCTTTCAAAATGAACGAGTCAGAAAATCAGCAGAATCAGGAAACCTGAATCAGAAAACATTGAATCAAGTCGAGAATGTGACAGTAAAAACCTCATCCTGGGCGTGTTGAAGCTGGAAAAGATTAGCGGAGTGGAACAGACAAAAAAAATTAATGTTACTAAATCTATAGCTCATATGAAAACATAACGCCGCCAACGCCAGCAGAACAAGTTGATTCAATGCACTATAAAAATTCTCATGTGATCAAGGCCTACGCACCAAAGTTTCATGGTATTTATGAAACTTAAACTGTTGCATTTTTGGCAGTCCTTGCTGATGCTGGGGCGGTTAATTACTTTTATAATAATATATAAACAATGGCAGCCAAAACAAAAGCAATCAAAAAAATACTGAACCAGCTAAATTACAAAAAACAACAGCACGCCAGAACCTCAACAAAACAACAGATATTTGATCATTTCAGATGGGAATAATATTTTAAGAACTTAATTTTAACTTTTTTTATTTAAAATAGACATGGCGTATTAAAAATGATTAAAGTCAATAAATAAAGACAGGAGTCTATAAAAGACATTTTCCATAGTCCAGAATTGTAATCAATGCGGATTGCTTAGGATGTAAGAACTTCATTAAGGATCTATGAGAGATCGCTGTGCAAGACATCTCAACGATGGACACGTTTTTTGAGGGTGTGTGGGTTTAATTAGACTCTAATATTTATGTAAAAACATGATGTTTTTTTTGGATAATTTATAAGATACTTGAATAAGAACTTGGCTTGTACTTAAAGGATGATTAGTTAGTTATGATCTTGAGGCGACTTATCAAGAATTAGAGTTACTTGATCAAGAACTTATTTAGAACTTGAAGTAAATTAATTAAAAACTAATAGAACTTGGGGGGTGACTTATATTAAAAACTTATTAAGAATTGGGGCGTCTTGGGGGTTGGAGTGTGTGTGGTTTGTACACAGGGGGAGGTGCGTGAGTGGGGTGGGTTGGTGGGGGGAAGTGCGCAGCGTGGGGTGGGTGGGGGTGGGGGGAACGTGCGTGCGGGGGGTAGGCCAAAACCACACACACACCACAAACAAAACACAAACACACAACAAACAACAACAATCACACAATAGACAGTTGAAAGCAAGTTTTCTGAAAAAATGTTTGCCGGGGCGGTTTAAGCGTAACCGTTACTTTTATAGAACACGTCATCTTTCGTCAGTAGTCCATAACCCCACCACGAAGGCTGCACTCTGTTAGGTTGTCCCTGTGGCCTCTACAGCTAGCCTCGCTGCTAGCCAGGCGGTTACAGCGTAACCGTTTTATTTTTAGATGCCCTTCACAGTAGTCTAGAAACTTGACAAAGGTGGTTATATTATAGTGTATCTGTTTTAAAACCGCGTCATTCCAATCGCAGTAGTTCACAATAACTTGCCAGCATTTACCGTTGTTTACGAGTGCGTCAATCATTTTTCAAAGTATCTTATATTTTCAATGTAAAGTTCTTTTCTCCTCTGTCCACTAATTCCGTTGGTGTTGGCGGCGGGGTAATGGGAGATTTTAGTTGTTGGGAAAGTTGGTAGTGATTCCATGTCTTCCACACCAATAATTTAATCTATAAAGGTGTTGAGAAAAGGTCATTTGTGATTCAAGATATTTTTCTAACAAGAATCCCATGTCTTTGAACTGCAGCTAATTTTTGTGCATATGCAAACATCTTATCTCGCAGAGAAAAAGACCGTCTTCACCCACCACAGCACGGGGAGATATGAACAACAAAGTCGGGGCGGAAATGTCCGTCACTACTAATCTGCTGATTCTATTAGTCTGGTGATTGGCGGCGTGACTCAGCCATGGCCGTGATCCAAAAATCGTTGTCGGCCACGTAGTAAAGTATCGGATAGTGCATCAAGTCCTTAGGTTGGCCGTCAACTAGCAATTAAAGGCTCGGCCACTTTCCACAATGCAGCGCCCATTTATTAGATAAGGAGCATCTACGATAGTCAAAAACGTATCGAACGTGTCTATATCTTGGCCAACTATATTGCTTCAACTTTTATTTCCTTAAAACCAACAAACCTTTAAGATAGTCGCTTAATTTCCAAAAGTTTAGCTACCTAATTCTTTTCATCAAATATTAAACATGCAGTTAAAGTCAAATTATGGCCTCGTATAGAATGAGTTTGTTCTTTAGTAAACATGTTAGCCATTTTAATAATAATAATCCACAATAAAACACTAGTGGTCACCCGAAGCGCAGTCAAAAACACACCTTCTTGTGAAGTAGTCTGGTAAAACAATGGCAAAACCAGTCTTGCTAACGTGGCGGCCACCATGTGGGAGTGACTGTGACAGTCTAGAACTATTCGCTACGCGCCGCCACGGGGGGTGGGCTTTAGGCCTTTTGATTTTTTGGTCGCAGTTGTAAGCTGGGCCGTGCGCTGTGTGAACGAAGGTTCGTTCGTCTGCGCACAGCGTAAATTAGCGATCAGGTTTCAGACTAGCGTCAGCCTTTTTTTTCTGTTACAAATGTTTTGTAGGTAGAAATAGTCATAATAAGTGGCGGATTTTATGTCTAAAATATAATTAGTTTTAAAAGACAAGTAAGTTTTGTAAATTAGTATTAAAAACGGATACCCCTACACAGTTGGTCTGTTTGTAGATATCGTTTATTTTTTGGTTATTGAATGTCTTACTTGTCAGAGAAAGGGAAAAGGCGGCTTTAGGCACTTTCGCCACAACTTGGTGGAGGAGCTAAGTGGGGGTAGAAGCGGCAGTTTCCCTGTTCTTGACTGTCATTATGGCTACTGCAAGGTTTGGTAGGTACTGTTGTTGAGCCAAGGAAGGTACTGTCACTATACTGCTACCTGCCGGTTTGATAGAGTACTGTTGTTGGCCTATGAAGGGATGTCGTGGTACTGCCAACTGCAAGGTTTTGATTAGAAGTACTGTTGTTTGGCCTTGAAGGACTGTCGTGTAATGCCGACACTGCAAGGTTTGGTAGTAGAGTACTGTTGTTGCCAGGGAAGGCCCGTCCCTGTACTGCAGCACAGGAAGGTTTGGTAGAGTTCCGTTGTTTGGCTATGAAGGACGTCGCTGTACTGCTACTGCAAGGGTTTGGTAGAGTTCTGTTACTTGGCCCTTGAAGGTCCATGCTGTACTGCCGCACTGAGGTTTGGTAGAGTATGTTGTTGGTTTGCCATGAAGGACCGACGCTGTTTGCCTACTGCAAGGTTTTGGTAAGAGTATGTTGTTGGCATGAAGACGGTCACATACTGCCTACTGAAGGTTTGTAGAGTATTGTGTTGCCGGACGGGACTGTCACTCTGCTGCTACTGCAAGTGTTTGACAGAGTACTGTGTTGGCCATGAAGGACTGTCACTATACTGACTACTGCAAGGTGGTTTGTTAGAGTACTGGTGTTGGCCATGAAGGACGTCTTCTATATTGCATAAGGCAAGGTTTGGTAGAGTACTGTTGTTGGCCATGAAGGTCTCTGTCGCTGTATGCCGCACTGCAAGGTTTGATAGAGTACTGTAGTTGGCCATGGGGACTGTCGTTGTGTATGCCGCATGCTCATTGATTGATAGAATACTGTTGTTGGCCTTGGATGTCGCTTGTACTGCGCACTGCAACGTTTGATAGATGTTGGTGTTGGCCATGAAGGACCGTGGCGTACTGGCCCCTAGACTTACTGGGCAAGGTTTGGTAGAGTACTGATGTTGGCATGATGGACATGGTCCATTTATGCCTTGAAGGTTGGTAGAGTACTGTGGTTGGCCATGGACTGTCGCTGTCTGCCGCACTGCAATGTTTGGTAGAGTTATGTTGTTGGCCATGAAGGACAGTCACTATAATGCCACTGAAAGGTTTGGTTTAGAGTACTGTTGTTGGCAATGGACTGTGCTGTACGTCGCACTGCAGTTTGATAGAGTACTGTTGTTGGCTTATGGAACTGTCGCTGTACTGGCCTACTGAAGGTTTGACGCGTACTGTTGTTGGCCAGGGAAGGAAGGGACAGTGCTGTATGCCTATTGCAAAATTTGATAGAGCACTGTTGTTGGCCATGCTGGACCGTCGCTGTAATGCCGCATTGCAAGGTTTGACAGTGTACTGTTGTTGGCCAGGAAGGACCGTCGCTGTCCTGCGCACGGCAAGGTTTGATAGAGTATGGTGAAGCCATTTTTGAAGGACCGTCTCTGTACTGCGCACTGCACGGTTTGATAGAGTACTTGGTGTCGGCCTTGAAGGTCAGTCGCTTGTACTGCCGATGCACGGTTTTGATAGATAGTACTGGTGTTTGGCCTTGAAGGACCGTCACTGTACTGGCCGCACTGCAAGGTTTTGTGATAGAGTACTGGTGTTAGCCTTGAGGTCCGTCGCTGTATGCCGCTCTGCAGGTTTGATAGAGTACTGGTGTTAGCCTTGAAGGACCGACGCTGTACTGCCGCACTGCAAGTTTGATAGAAGTACTGGTTGTTGGCCCTGAAGGACCGTCGCTGACTGCCGCACTGCAAGGGTTTGGTAGAGTACTGTTGTTTTGACATGAAGCGACCGTCGCTGTACTGCCGCCTGCAAGGTTTGATTTTGGATTAGAGTATTTGGTTGGCCATGAAGGACCGTCGCTTTACTGCCGAACTGCAAGGTTTGATTAGAGTATGTTGTTGCCATGAAGGCGGCGTGTACGTCGCACAGCAAGGATTGATTAGGTACTGGTGTTGGCCATGAAGGACGTCGCTGTACCTGCCGCTCTGCAAGGTTTGATAGAGTATGTTGTGGGCCAGGACGGACCATCGCTGTACTGCCGCACTGCAAGGGTTTGTAGAGTACTGTTGTTGGCCATGGACTGTCGCTGTACTGCATACTGAAGGTTTTGGTAGAGTACTGTTGTGGAACATGAAGTGACCGTCGCTGTACTGCCGCAATGCAAGGTTTGATAGCGACTGGTGTTGGCATGAATGACCGTCGCTGTACTGCTACTGCAAGGTTTGATAGAGTCTGTTGTTGGCATGAAAGGAAGTCTGGTCGCTGTACTGCGCATGCAAGGTTTGTTAGAGTATGTTGTTTGGCCATGAATGATCGTAACTGTACTGCCGCACTGCAAGGTTTGAGAGAGTGCTGTTGTTGGGTCATGGAACTGTCGCTGTCTGCGCATGAACGTTTGATAGATTACTGCTGTTGGCCAGGAAGGACCGTCGCTGTATGCCGCACTGCAAGGTTTGATAAGAGTTACTGTTGTTGGCCAGAAGGGACATGTCGCCTGTACGGCCGCACTGCAAGGTGTGATAGAGTACTGTTGTTGGCCATGACAGGACTGTCGCTGTTACTGCGCACTGCAAGGTTTGGTAGAGTATGTTGTTGGCCATGAGGACCGTCGCTGTATGCATACTGCAATGTTTGAGAGAGAACTATTGTTGGCATGAAAGGACTTGTCGCTTGTACTGCCGCACTGCTAAGGTTGATAGGTACTGTTGTGGCGATGAAGGACCCTCACCTTTTTTTGTTACTGCCGCATGCAAGGTTTGATAGAAAGTACTGTTGTTGGCCATGGACTGTCGCCTGTACTGCCGCATGCAAGGTTTGATAGAGTACGTTGTGCCATGAGATCGTCGTTGTACTGCCGCACTGCAAGGTTTGATACTGTACTGTTGTTGGCCATTGGTCGCTGCTGTACTGCTACTGAAAGGTTGGTTTGACGAGTCCTGTTCTTGGCCCTGAAGGGACCTCGCTGTCTACCGCACTGCATGTTTGATAGGAGGTGGTGTTGGCATGAGTGACGTCGTTGTACTGCCGACTGCACGGTTTAATAGAAGTACTGTTGTTGGCCATGAAGGACCGTCGCTTGTACTGCGCTTTGCAGGTTTGGTAGAGTTACTGTTGTTGGCATGATGGACTGTCACTATACATGCTACTGCAGGTTGGTAGAGAATGTTGTTTGCCATGATGGACTGTCATTATATGGCCTACTGCAAGGTTTGGTAGAGTACTGTTGGGCATGATGACCGTCGCTGTCTCTGCCACATGCAAGTTTGATAGAGTACTGTTGTTGGACATGAAGGATGTCGAGGTACTTTCGCACTGCCAGGTTTGGTAGAGTACTGTTGGTTGGCATGTAGGACTGTCGCGTATACTGCCTACTGCAAGGTTTGACAGAGTACTGGTGTTGCCATGAAAGACTGTCCTATACTGCCTTCTGCCAAGGTTTGGTGAGTACTGATTGATGGCCATGAAGGACTGTCGCTGTACTGCCGCCACTGTAGGTTTAGTAGAGTACTGTTGTTGGCCATGAAGGACGTGTTGTACTGCCGCACTGCAAGGTTTAATAGCGTATGGTGTTGGCAATGGATGTCGCTGTACTGCCTCTGCATGGTGGTTTGACAGAGTTCTGGGGGTTGCACTGGCATGAAGGACTGTCGTGTACTGCGCACTGCAAGGTTTGATAGTGAGTAATGTTGTGGCCATGAGGACTTTTGGGGGGGTTCGCTGTACTGCCGCACTGCAGTTTTGATTGAGTACTGTTGATGGCCATGTGGTGAAGTCGTTGTACTGCCGCATACAAGGTTTAATAGAGTACTGTTGTTGGCCAGGACTGTCGCTGTAATGCTATGCAATGTTTGGTAGAGTACTGTTGTTGGCCAGGAAGGAACGTCGCTGTACTGCCGCACTGCAGAAGGTTTTTGGTAGAGTATGTTTGGTTGGCCATGATGGTCTGTTTCGCTGTTTGCCGCACTGCAAGGTTTGATAGAGTAATGTTGTTGGGCCAGGAAGGACCGTCGCTGGTTCTGCCGCACTGCACGGCTTTGGTAGAGTACTGTTGTTGGCCTGAAGGACTCGCAATATACTGCTCTACACTGCAGGGGGTTTGGTAGAGTAAGTTTTGTTGGCCCATGAAGGAACTGTCACACTATACTGCTACTGCAAGGTTTGGTAGAGTAATGTTGTTGCCATGACGAACTGTCGCTGTATAAATGCACATATGCATAGGTTTGATAGGTACTGTTGTTGGCATGAAGGTACTGTGCGTACTGCCGACTGCAGGTTTGGTAGTCGTACTTTATGGCCTTGAAGGGACCGTCGCCTTGTACTGTCCGCACTGCTAGTTTGATAGAGATATGTTGTTGGCCTGGAAGGACCGTCGCTGTACTGCCGCATGCAAGGTTTGAAGAATTACTGTTGTTGGCATGAAGGACTGTCGATTGAACTGCCGCACTGCTAGGTTTGGAATAGAGTTCAGTTGTTGGCATGAAGGACTGTCGCTGTACTGCCGCATGCAGGTTTGATAGAGTACTGTTGTTGGCCTTTGGGAATGTCGCTGTATATGCTATTGCCAAGGTTTGAATAGAGTTCTGTTGTTGGGTAGGAAGGACCGTCGCTGTACTGCGCCCTGCAAGGTTTGGTTTTGAGTATGGTGTTGGCCTGAAGGGACTGTTCACTATACTGCTACTGCAAGTTTGGACAGAGTACTGTTGTTGGCCATGAAGGACCGTCGCTTGTATGCGCACTGCAAGGTTGGGACAGAGAGTACTGTTGTTGGCCCTGAGGGATGCCGCTGGACTGCGCACTGCAAGGTTTGTAGAGTACTGTTGTTGGCCATGAAGGACCGTCGCTGTACCTGCCGGCATGCGAGGTTTGATGAGAGTACTGTTGTTGGCCATGAAGGACTGTCGCGTACTGCCGCACTGAAGGTTTGATGGAAGTTACTGTTGTTGGCCAGGAAGGACTGCCGCTGTACTGCGCACTTCAAGGTTTGGTAGAGTATGACTGTTGTAGGGCAATGAAGGACTTGTCGCTGTACTGCCGCACTGCATGGTTTGTTACTGTCTTTTTTTGGCCATGAAGGACGTCGCTGTTACTGCGCCACTGCAAGGTTTGATAGAGATACTGGAAAAAAATAATACAATGTGTTGGCATGAAGGACCTTCGCTGTTCGCCGACACTGCCAAGGTTTGACGGAAGATACGGAGAATGTTGTTGGGACAGGAAGGATGTCGCTGTACTGCCGCACTGCATGGTTAGATAGAAGTCTGTTGTTGGCATGAAGGACCGTCGACTGTTACTTCGACTGCAAGGTTTGATAGAGTTACTGTTGTTGGCATGAAGGGACTGGTCACTATATGACTACTGGCAAGGTTTGTAGAGTAATGTTCTTGGCCATGAAGGACTGTCGCTGTACTGCCCGCACTGCATGTTTTTAGAGTACTGTTGTTGCATGAAGGACTGTCGCTGTTCTGCATACTGCAGGTTTGGTAGGGTACTGTTGTTATGCCATTGAAGGGACTGTCGACTATATGCCTACTGCAAGGTTGGTCGAGTACTGTTGTTGGCAGGAAGGACCGTTCGCTGTCTGCCGCACTGCAATGGTTTGGTTAGAGTTAGGTACTGTTGGCCAGGAAGGACCGTCGCTTGTACTGCCGCACACTGCGCGAGGTTTGATAGAGTACTATTGTTGGGCCATGAGACTGTCGCTGTACTGCCGCACTGCAAGGTTGGTAGAGTACTGTTGTTGGCCATGAAGGTCTGTCGTGCTTTTGTTTCTGTGAAACAGTTTGTCGTGTCAGTCTGTCACTGTTGCGCAAATGTCACTACGATAACATATCTACGTATCTACGGAGTGGCAGAATAGTTTCCACTTGAAATATGTCCGCACAAAACAGCTTCATTATATTGGCGATGTTGGCCGTTTTTAAATCAAACAGGGCGTGGTGGGTAAAAATAAACAGAGGGGACGATGAAGTTGGAGGTTCAATTGTCTCTTAATCTTTGTCCAGCCTGTCTGTTTTGTCCAGCCTGTCTGTTTGTTCCAGTCTGTCTGTTTTGTCCAGTCTCTTGTTTGTCAAGTCTGTCTGTTTTGTCCAGTCTGTCTCTTTTGCTAATCTTTTGTTCGGTTCTCGGGAGACGGAGTTTTTCCGACTGTACACAATGCAGTGATTTTGAACGTGATGTCGTGTGCGTGTGACCAGTTGCACGTTGATTTTTGAACGTGAATGTCAGGGTTGAACAGTGCTGTGATTTTGAAAGTGACTTCAGGGGTTTGTGACAGTTGCAGTGATTTTGAACGTGTCTGTCAGGGGTATGACCAGTGCAGTGTTTTTGAAGTGATGTAGGGTGTGAAACCTGTGCAGTGATTTTGAACGTGACGTCAGGGGTATGACCAGTTGCAGTGATTGTATTCGTGACTGTCATTGGTGTGACAGTGAAGTGATTTTGAACGTGGCCTGTCAGAGGTGTGCCAGTGCAGTGATTTTGACGTGGACTGTCAGGTGTGTGCCAGTGCAGTGGTTTTAACGTGGACTGTCAGGGTTCATGACCATCGTTGCAGTGGTTTAGAACGTGACTGTAGGGGTTTTGTGACCGTGCCAGTGATTTTGAAACCGTGACTGTCAGGGGTGTGAACAGAGCAGTGATTGTAAACGTGACTGTGGGTTGGTCCAGGTGAAGTGATTGTGAAACGTCTTGAGAATGTCAGGGGTTTGTGACCAGTGTAGTGAATTTGAACGTGGACTGTCAGTGGTGTGACCAGTGCTGTGATTTTGACGTGACTGTCAGGGGTGTGACCAGTGCAGTGATTTTGAAACGTGACTGTCAGAGGTGGTGACCAGTGCATGTGATTTTGAATGTGACTGTAGGGGTAGTGACCAGTGCATGTGATTTTGTAAGTGGACTTGTCAGGGGTGGGACCAGTGCAGTGATTTTGAAGTGACTTGTCAGGGGTATGACCAGGTGCTGTGATTTTGAACGTGACTGTCTGGGTTGTGACCAGTGCAGTGATTTTGAAGTGACTGTTCCAGGGGGTATTATGGACCAGTGCAGTGATTGTAAACGTGACTGTCAGGGGTGGGACCAGGAAGTGATTTTTGAACGTGACTGTCAGAGGTGTGACCCAGTTGCAGTGATTTGGATAACGTGACTGTTCAGGGAGTGTGACAGTGCAGTGGCTTTTACGTGACTGTCAGGGGTATGACCAGTGCGTGGTTTAGATCGTGACTGTCGGGGTGTGACCAGTGCAGTTTGATTTTGAACGTGACTGTCAGGGGTGTGACAGTGCAGTGGATTGTAAACGTGGACTTGTCAGGGTGTAGCCTGACCAGTGAAGTGATTGTGAACGTGACTGTCAGGGGGGGGGGTGTGACCAGTGTTGTGATTGTGAAACGTGACTGTCAGGGGTGTGACCAGTTGCAGTGATTTGAACGTGACTTGTCAGGGAGTGTGACCTGGGCAGTGAGTTTTGAACGTGACTGTCAGAGGTGTGTGACCCAGTGCAGTGATTTTGAATGATGACTGTCAGGGGGTGTGACCGTGCCAGTGCATTTTGAACGTGGGACTGTCAGGGGTGTGACCAGTGCAGTGATTTTGATACGTGACTGTCAGGGGTTGTCGACCAGTGCAGTGAGTTTTGAACGTGACTCGTCGAAAGTTTGACGGTAGTCGTATTCGGACAATACCGTTTGACTGCATTGGTTCTCAACTTCGGAAGGGAGATCGCCATACAATGAATTGCGTGTTCAATACTTAGTTCCAGATAGCGAGACTTCCACAAATATCTAATAGAATCATTTTGAAAACAGAAAAAAAAGAAAACTGCAAACGTCGCTGTGGTGAAAAAAAGCGTCTTGCTGATGCAAAGAGGGGAGCAACTGGAGGGGGTGGGAGAGAGAGCGAGAGAGAGAGCGAGAGAGAGTGAGAGAGAGAGAGAGGAGAGGAGAGAGAGAGAGAGAGAGAGAGAGAGATGGAGGGAGAGAGAGAGAGAGGAGAGAGAGCGAGAGTGAGAGAGAGTGAGAGTAGAGTGAAGAGAGAGAGAGAGAGAGAGAGGTGAGAGAGAGAGTGAGAGAGAGAGAAGTAGAGAGAGAGGAGAGAGAGACGTGGGCAGGGGTACACTGAAGACACTAGATGAATTACAGTACGCCATGTTGAATGAGTTTATGGAAAAATTAATTTGACACTCCAGACAAATGATGAAATATGAGACATGAGGGAAGGAGACAAAGACAGAGAGGGCTCACAAAATGGTGTAGTGAACAGCATTTTACCCATTCTAACTCACTTGGTCTCTACAAGTTGTTGGGCCGAAAGTGGGCCTAAAAGCGCTTTCTGTGTAAAGAAATTTCTTGGTAGTCAACATAAGCTGTATTTTCACAGCGACCAAACTTTGTCTTGGTTGTCATCAGGCGCTTGTGATTTCTAGCTACCCCCGTGGAGATGTCTTCTTGTTTACGGGTAATTGAGAAAGTAAATGACGGGGGGCAAAAATCTCTAATTGCCGGTTGCTGGTGGTAAGAACTTTACACAGGCATGGATAATTACGGTGTCGGCTGACACATGATTACTTAATTTGTGGGTGGGGCTACTAATCCTGATTCTATCTAGTCTTGTGATTGGCCGGCCGTGACTCAGCCCATGGCGTGATCCAAAAATCGTCATGTCCGGCACGTAGTAAGTATCGGATAGTGCAAAGTCCTTAGGTAGGCCGTCAACTAGCAATTAAAGGCTCGGCCAACTTTCAACAATGCAGCGCCATTCTTAGATAAGGAGCCATCTCATCGATAGTCAAAAACGTATCGAAATTGTCTATATCTTGGCCAACAATATTGCCTTCAACGTTTTCATTTCCTTAAAACCAACAAACCTTTAAGATAGTCGTTCATTTCCAAAGTTATGCTTCACCTAATTCTTTTCAACAAATACTCTAACATGCAGTTAAAGTAAAACTTATGGCCTCGAATAGCAAGAGTTTGTTCTTTAGTAAACATGTTAGCCATTTTAAATAAAACACAACTAAAACACAGTGGTCACACGAAGCGCAGTCAAAACACAACCTTCTTGTGAAGTAGTCTGGTAAACAATGGCAAAACCAGTCTTGCTAACGTGGGGGCCCACAAAGTGGGAGTGACACGTGACAGTCTAGAACATTCGCTAACGCGCCGCCAGGGTGCTTTAGGCCTATTGATTTTTTGGTCGCAGTTTGTAAGCGGGCCGTGCGCTGTGTGAACGAAGGTCGCTCGTCTGCGCCAGCCGTAAATTAAGCGATCAGGTTTCAGCCTCGCGTCAGCCTGTCTGTTACAAATAGTTTTGTAGGTAGAAATTAGTCAAAATAAGTGTGCGGATTTTATGTCTAAAATATAACTTAGTTTTAAAAGACAAGTAAGTTTTGTAAATTAGTATTAAAAACGGATAACCCTACACAGTATGTCTGTTTGTAGATAATCGTTATTTTTTGGTTATTGAAGTCTTACTTGTCAGAGAACAGGGAAAGGCGGCTTTTAGGCCACTTTCGCCCACAAACTTGGTGGAGGAGCAAGTGGGGTAGAAGCGGCATTTCCCTGTTCTCTGACTGTCACTATACTGCCTACTGCAAGGTTTGGTAGAGTACTGTTGTTGGCCATGAAGGACTGTCACTATACTGCCTACTGCAAGGTTTGATAGAGTACTGTTGTTGGCCATGAAGGACTGTCGTGGTACTGCCACACTGCAGGTTTGATAGAGTACTGTTGTTGGCCATGAAGGACTGTCGCTGTACTGCCGCACTGCAAGGTTTGGTAGAGTACTGTTGTTGGCCAGAAGGACCGTCACTGTACTGCCGCACAGGAAGGGTTTTGGTAGAGTTCCGTTGTTGGCTATGAAGGACCGTCGCTGTACTGCCTACTGCAAGGTTTGGTAGAGTACTGTTCTTGGCCATGAAGGACCATCGCTGTACTGCCGCACTGCAAGGTTTGGTAGAGTACTGTTGTTGGCCATGAAGGACCGACGCTGTACTGCCTACTGCAAGGTTTGGTAGAGTACTGTTGTTGGCCATGAAGGACTGTCACTATACTGCCTACTGCAAGGTTTGGTAGAGTACTGTTGTTGGCCATGAAGGACTGTCACTATGCTGCCTACTGCAAGGTTTGACAGAGTACTGGTGTTGGCCATGAAGGACTGTCACTATACTGCCTACTGCAAGGTTTGATAGAGTACTGTTGTTGGCCATGAAGGACTGTCACTATACTGCCTACTGCAAGGTTTGGTAGAGTACTGTTGTTGGCCATGAAGGACTGTCGCTGTACTGCGCACTGCAAGGTTTGATAGAGTACTGTAGTTGCCATGGACTGTCGCTGTACTGCCGCACTGCATGGTTTGATAGAATACTGTTGTTGGCCATGGACTGTCGCTGTACTGCCGCACTGCAACGTTTGATAGATAACTGGTGTTGGCCATGAAGGACCGTGGCTGTACTGCCTACTGCAAGGTTTGGTAGAGTACTGTTGTTGGCCATGAAGGACTGTCACTATACTGCCTCTGCAAGGTTGGTAGAGTACTGTTGTTGGCCATGGACTGTCGCTGTACTGCCGCACTGCAAGGTTTGTAGAGTACTGTTGTTGGCCATGAAGGACTGTCACTATACTGCCTACTGCAAGGTTTGGTAGAGTACTGTTGTTGGCATGGACTGTAGCTGTACTGTCGCACTGCAAGTTTGATAGAGTACTGTTGTTGGCTATGGACTGTCGCTGTACTGCCTACTGCAAGGTTTGACAGCGTACTGTTGTTGGCCAGGAAGGACCGTCGCTGTATGCCTACTGCAAAATTTGATAGAGCACTGTTGTTGGCCATGAAGGACCGTCGCTGTAATGCCGCACTGCAAGGTTTGACAGAGTACTGTTGTTGGCCAGGAAGGACCGTCGCTGTACTGCCGCACTGCAAGGTTTGATAGAGTACTGGTGTTAGCCTTGAAGGACCGTCTCTTACTGCGCACTGCAAGGTTTGATAGAGTACTGGTGTTGGCCTTGAAGGACCGTCGCTGTACTGCCGCACTGCAAGGTTTGATAGAGTACTGGTGTTGGCCTTGAAGGACCGTCACTGTACTGCCGCACTGCAAGGTTTGATAGAGTACTGGTGTTAGCCTTGAAGGACCGTCGCTGTACTGCCGCACTGCAAGGTTTGATAGAGTACTGGTGTTAGCCTTGAAGGACCGACGCTGTACTGCCGCACTGCAAGGTTTGATAGAGTACTGGTGTTGGCCTTGAAGGACCGTCGCTGTACTGCCGCACTGCAAGGTTTGGTAGAGTACTGTTGTTGGCATGAAGGACCGTCGCTGTACTGCCGCACTGCAAGGTTTGATAGAGTACTGTTGTTGGCCATGAAGGACCGTCGCTGTACTGCCGAACTGCAAGGTTTGATAGAGTACTGTTGTTGGCCATGAAGGACCGTCGCTGTACTGTCGCACTGCAAGGTTTGATAGAGTACTGTTGTTGGCCATGAAGGACCGTCGCTGTACTGCCGCACTGCAAGGTTTGATAGAGTACTGTTGTTGGCCAGGACGGACCATCGCTGTACTGCCGCACTGCAAGGTTTGATAGAGTACTGTTGTTGGCCATGGACTGTCGCTGTACTGCATACTGCAAGGTTTGGTAGAGTACTGTTGTTGGCCATGAAGGACCGTCGCTGTACTGCCGCACTGCAAGGTTTGATAGAGTACTGTTGTTGGCCATGAAGGACCGTCGCTGTACTGCCTACTGCAAGGTTTGATAGAGTACTGTTGTTGGCCATGAAGGACTGTCGCTGTACTGCCGCACTGCAAGGTTTGATAGAGTACTGTTGTTGGCCATGAATGATCGTCACTGTACTGCCGCACTGCAAGGTTTGAGAGAGTACTGTTGTTGGTCATGGACTGTCGCTGTACTGCCGCACTGCAACGTTTGATAGAGTACTGCTGTTGGCCAGGAAGGACCGTCGCTGTACTGCCGCACTGCAAGGTTTGATAGAGTACTGTTGTTGGCCAGGAAGGACTGTCGCTGTACGGCCGCACTGCAAGGTTTGATAGAGTACTGTTGTTGGCCATGAAGGACTGTCGCTGTACTGCCGCACTGCAAGGTTTGGTAGAGTACTGTTGTTGGCCATGAAGGACCGTCGCTGTACTGCCTACTGCAATGTTTGATAGAGTACTGTTGTTGGCCATGAAGGACTGTCGCTGTACTGCCGCACTGCAAGGTTTGATAGAGTACTGTTGTTGGCGATGAAGGACCCTCACTGTACTGCCGCACTGCAAGGTTTGATAGAGTACTGTTGTTGGCCATGGACTGTCGCTGTACTGCCGCACTGCAAGGTTTGATAGAGTACTTTTGTTGGCCATGAAGAACCGTCGTTGTACTGCCGCACTGCAAGGTTTGATACAGTACTGTTGTTGGCCATGGACTGTTGCTGTACTGCCTACTGCAAGGTGGTTTGACAGAGTCCTGTTCTTGGCCCTGAAGGACCGTCGCTGTACTACCGCACTGCAAGGTTTGATAGAGTGCTGTTGTTGGCCATGAGTGACCGTCGTTGTACTGCCGCACTGCAAGGTTTAATAGAGTACTGTTGTTGGCCATGAAGGACCGTCGCTGTACTGCCGCATTGCAAGGTTTGGTAGAGTACTGTTGTTGGCCATGAAGGACTGTCACTATACTGCCTACTGCAAGGTTGGTAGAGAACTGTTGTTGGCCATGAAGGACTGTCACTATACTGCCTACTGCAAGGTTTGGTAGAGTACTGTTGGCCATGAAGGACCGTCGCTGTACTGCCACACTGCAAGGTTTGATAGAGTACTGTTGTTGGCCATGAAGGACTGTCGCTGTACTTCCGCACTGCAAGGTTTGGTAGAGTACTGTTGTTGGCCATGAAGGACTGTCGCTATACTGCCTACTGCAAGGTTTGACAGAGTACTGGTGTTGGCCATGAAAGACTGTCCCTATACTGCCTTCTGCAAGGTTTGGTAGAGTACTGTTGTTGGCCATGAAGGACTGTCGCTGTACTGCCGCACTGCAAGGTTTAGTAGAGTACTGTTGTTGGCCATGAAGGACCGTCGTTGTACTGCCGCACTGCAAGGTTTAATAGAGTACTGGTGTTGGCCATGGACTGTCGCTGTACTGCCTACTGCAAGGTGGTTTGACAGAGTCCTGTTGCTGGCCATGAAGGACTGTCGCTGTACTGCCGCACTGCAAGGTTTGATAGAGTACTGTTGTTGGCCATGAAGGACTGTCGCTGTACTGCCGCACTGCAAGTTTGATAGAGTACTGTTGATGGCCATGTGTGACCGTCGTTGTACTGCCGCACTACAAGGTTTAATAGAGTACTGTTGTTGGCCATGGACTGTCGCTGTAATGCCTACTGCAATGTTTGGTAGAGTACTGTTGTTGGCCAGGAAGGACCGTCGCTGTACTGCCGCACTGCAAGGTTTGGTAGAGTACTGTTGTTGGCCATGAAGGACTGTCGCTGTACTGCCGCACTGCAAGGTTTGATAGAGTACTGTTGTTGGCCAGAAGGACCGTCGCTGTTCTGCCGCACTGCAAGGTTTGGTAGAGTACTGTTGTTGGCCATGAAGGACTGCCACTATACTGCCTACTGCAGGGTTTGGTAGAGTAAGTTTGTTGGCCATGAAGGACTGTCACTATACTGCCTACTGCAAGGTTTGGTAGAGTAATGTTGTTGGCCATGAAGAACTGTCGCTGTAATGCCACACTGCAAGGTTTGATAGAGTACTGTTGTTGGCCATGAAGGATGTCGCTGTACTGCCGCACTGCAAGGTTTGGTAGAGTACTCTTCATGGCCATGAAGGACCGTCGCTGTACTGCCGCACTGCAAGGTTTGATAGAGTACTGTTGTTGGCCAGGAAGGACCGTCGCTGTACTGCCGCACTGCAAGGTTTGACAGATTTACTGTTGTTGGCCATGAAGGACTGTCGCTGTACTGCCGCACTGCAAGGTTTGATAGAGTACTGTTGTTGGCCATGAAGGACTGTCGCTGTACTGCCGCACTGCAAGGTTGATAGAGTACTGTTGTTGGCCATGGAATGTCGCTGTACTGCCTATTGCAAGGTTTGATAGAGTACTGTTGTTGGTAGGAAGGACCGTCGCTGTACTGCCGCCCTGCAAGGTTTGGTTGAGTACTGTTGTTGGCCATGAAGGACTGTCACTATACTGCCTACTGCAAGGTTTGACAGAGTACTGTTGTTGGCCATGAAGGACCGTCGCTGTACTGCCGCACTGCAAGGTTTGACAGAGTACTGTTGTTGGCCATGAAGGACTGCCGCTGTACTGCCGCACTGCAAGGGTTTTGGGTTTAGAGTACTGTTGTTGGCCATGAAGGACCGTCGCTGTACTGCCGCACTGCGAGGTTTGATAGAGTACTGTTGTTGGCCATGAAGGACTGTCGCTGTACTGCCGCACTGCAAGGTTTGATGGAGTACTGTTGTTGGCCAGGAAGGACTGCCGCTGTACTGCCGCACTGCAAGGTTTGGTAGAGTACTGTTGTTGGCCATGAAGGACTGTCGCTGTACTGCCGCACTGCAAGGTTTGTTTACAGTACTTTTTTTGGCCATGAAGGACCGTCGCTGTACTGCCGCACTGCAAGGTTTGATAGAGTACTGGTGTGGCCATGAAGGACCTTCGCTGTACTGCCGCACTGCAAGGTTTGACGGAGAACTGTTGTTGGCCAGGAAGGACTGTCGCTGTACTGCCGCACTGCAAGGTTTGATAGAGTACTGTTGTTGGCCATGAAGGACCGTCGCTGTACTGCCGCACTGCAAGGTTTGATAGAGTACTGTTGTTGGCCATGAAGGACTGTCACTATACTGCCTACTGCAAGGTTTGATAGAGTACTGTTCTTGGCCATGAAGGACTGTCGCTGTACTGCCGCACTGCAAGGTTGGGTAGAGTACTGTTGTTGCCATGAAGGACTGTCGCTGTACTGCATACTGCAAGGTTTGGTAGTGTACTGTTGTTGGCCATGAAGGACTGTCGCTATACTGCCTACTGCAAGGTTTGGTAGAGTACTGTTGTTGGCCAGGAAGGACCGTCGCTGTACTGCCGCACTGCAAGGTTTGGTAGAGTACTGTTGGCCAGGAAGGACCGTCGCTGTACTGCCGCACTGCGAGGTTTGATAGAGTACTATTGTTGGCCATGAAGGACTGTCGCTGTACTGCCGCACTGCAAGGTTTGGTAGAGTACTGTTGTTGGCCATGAAGGACTGTCGCTGCTTTTGTTTCTGTGATACAGTTTGTCGTGTCAGTCTGCTCACTGTTGCGCCAAATGTCACTACGAAACATATCTACGTATCTACGGGAGTGGCAGAATAGTTTCCACATGAAAATATGTCCGCACAAACAGCTTCATTATCATTGGCGTTGTTGGCAGTTTTAAAACAAACAGGGCGTGGTGGGTAAAAATAAACCAGAAGGGGACGATGAAGTTGGAGGGTTCACTTGTCTCTTCATCTTTGTCCAGCCTGTCTGTTTTGTCCAGCCTGTCTGTTTTGTCCAGTCTGTCTGTTTTGTCCAGTCTCTCTGTTTGTCCAGTCTGTCTGTTTTGTCCAGTCTGTCTCTTTCTGCTCTCCTTTTGTCTCGGTTCTCTGGAGACGGGTTTTTCCGACTGTACACAATGCAGTGATTTTGAACGTGACTGTCAGTGGTGTGACCAGTGCAGTGATTTTGAACGTGACTGTCAGGGGTATGACCAGTGCAGTGATTTTGAACGTGACTGTCAGGGGTTGTGACCAGTGCAGTGATTTTGAACGTGACTGTCAGGGTATGACCAGTGCAGTGATTTTGAACGTGACTGTCAGGGTGTGACCAGTGCAGTGATTTTGAACGTGACTGTCAGGGGTATGACCAGTGCAGTGATTGTAAACGTGACTGTCAGGGTGTGACAAGTGAAGTGATTTTGAACGTGACTGTCAGAGGTGTGACCAGTGCAGTGATTTTGAACGTGACTGTCAGGAGTTTTGACCAGTGCAGTGGCTTTTAACGTGACTGTCAGGGGTATGACCAGTGCAGTGGTTTAGAACGTGACTGTCAGGGGTGTGACCAGTGCAGTGATTTTGAACGTGACTGTCGGGGTGTGACCAGTGCAGTGATTGTAAACGTGACTGTCAGGGTGTGACCAGTGAAGTGATTGTGAACGTGACTGTCAGGGGTGTGACCAGTGTAGTGATTTTTAACGTGACTGTCAGAGGTGTGACCAGTGCAGTGATTTTGAACGTGACTGTCAGGGGTGTGACCAGTGCAGTGATTTTGAACGTGACTGTCAGAGGTGTGACCAGTGCAGTGATTTTGAATGTGACTGTCAGGGTGTGACCAGTGCAGTGATTTTGAACGTGACTGTCAGGGGTGTGACCAGTGCAGTGATTTGAACGTGACTGTCAGGGGTATGACCAGTGCAGTGATTTTGAACGTGACTGTCAGGGTGTGACCATGTGCAGTGATTTTGAACGTGACTGTCAGGGGTATGACCAGTGCAGTGATTGTAAACGTGACTGTCAGGGTGTGACCAGTGAAGTGATTTTGAACGTGACTGTCAGAGGTGTGACCAGTGCAGTGATTTTGAACGTGACTGTCAGGAGTGTGACCAGTGCAGTGGCTTTTAACGTGACTGTCAGGGGTATGACCAGTGCAGTGGTTTAGAACGTGACTGTCAGGGGTGTGACCAGTGCAGTGATTTTGAACGTGACTGTCAGGGGTGTGACCAGTGCAGTGATTGTAAACGTGACTGTCAGGGTGGTGACCAGTGAAGTGATTGTGAACGTGACTGTCAGGGGTGTGACCAGTGTAGTGATTGTGAACGTGACTGTCAGGGGTGTGACCAGTGCAGTGATTTTGAACGTGACTGTCAGGGTGTGTGACCAGTGCAGTGATTTTGAACGTGACTGTCAGAGGTGTGACCAGTGCAGTGATTTTGAATGTGACTGTCAGGGGTGTGACCAGTGCAGTGATTTTGAACGTGACTGTCAGGGGTGTGACCAGTGCAGTGATTTTGAACGTGACTGTCAGGGGTGTGACCAGTGCAGTGGTTTTGAACGTGACTGTCAGAAGTATGACCGGTAGTCGTCATTCAGGACAATCACAGTTTGACTGCATTGGTTCTCAAATTCGAAGAGGAGATCGCCATACCATGAATGCTGTGTTCAATACTAGTTCCAGACTAGACGAGAACCTTCCACAAATATCTTAATAGAAATCTTTTTGAAAAACAGAAAAAGAAAACTGCAAAACGTCGCTGCTGGTGAAAAAAAAAAGCGTCTTGCTGATGCAAGCAAGGGGAGCAACTGGAGGGGGTGGGAGAGGTGAGAGAGAGAAAAGGGGAGAGAGAGAGAGAGAGAGAGAGAGAGAGAGGAGAGGAGAGAGGGGAGAGAGAGAGAGAGAGAGAGAGAGAGAGCGAGAGAGAGGAGAGAGAGAGAGAGAAGAGAGAGAGGAGAGAGAGAGAGAGAAAAGAGAGAGAAGAGAGAGAGAGGAGAGAGAGAGAGAGAAAACGAGGGCGGGGGGTACACTGAAGACACTAGACTGAATTACAGAAAAGCATGTTGAAAGCAGTAAAATGGAAAATTAATTTGACACTCCAGAAAAATGATGAAATATGTGACATGAGGGAAAAGAACAAAGACAGAGAGGCTCAACAAAATGGTGTAGAAACAGCATTTTACCAATTCTAACTCACTTGCTCCTCACCAATTTTTGGGGCGAAAGTGGCCT
>JAFLJL010014728.1:28751-41405 GCA_018398815.1 Conus ventricosus | reverse complement strand
AAAAGCCGCCTTTCCCGGGTAAAGAAATTCTCATGGTAGTAAACATAGCTGTTTTTTCACAGCGACCAAACATTTTTCATGGTAGTCATCAGGCGCTTGTTTTCCTAGCTACCCCGTGGAGATGTCTTCTTGTTTAGGGGTTTAATATGAAAAGGTAAATGACGGGGGGCAAATCCTCAAATTTGGGCCGGTGCTGGTGGTAAGAACTTGTACACAGGCATGGAAATACGGAGCTAGCTGACACATGATTACTTAATTTGTGCTGTGGGGCTTACGCCTTGGTAGGGTGCAATAAGGTTTCCCCGCCTGGGGCAAAACAAATCTAGACATGTTTCTTACATTCACCAACCATAAGCTAAGATTAATCACGTGATAGAAAAAGGACGTCACATCCGCCCCAGCACTGTTGTTGGCGTTGACAACCGACCACAGCCTTTTTGTCATTCTTCTTGGGGTTTGTGGCGCTAAGACGCGTGTAATTTTCAGTGAAAAAGTGGTGACTTTAGTTAGCATTTTGATCATGGCAGAACAAAGAGAGTGGAGTATTCCTCAGTTGACAATTACTTCAAGAACAATCTTGAGTACCATTCTCAATTCTTCATGTTTTGGATGAACTAAAACAGCGGGCCCCAATCTACAAGTGAGAAAACTCCCTAAATTTCCCTTTCACAACCCAAACGAAAACTCACCGCCTTGTATGGAGGAAAAGAAAAAGAAATCCAAAACAACAAGGAACCCAAATGAACTACACAAGTATTTACAGTCCAAAATTGTTGATGTGCAGAAGAAAGTTAGAAAAGATGTGTTCTTTTTCAATCTGGAAGAAATTACATCATCGAAAAGTGCTGTTCAAAACTGATTGATGGATATAGACAACTAGAAAAGACAAGAAGCAACCACAATGGCTTTTAACCTGCAATACGGGGGACTTTTAGAAGTTGCTTTCAATTTTTTGAGGTGGAAGAAGGAAAGGGACTCACAGTAAAAACGTGGGATGAATGGCTGAAGGAAAATTTGGAATTAGCCCTTCATAGGGCACGGAGACTGAGAGAGATAGCCCGGTTTTTGCAACCAAAACATATCAAAATTTTAGCACAGTTGGGCTGTCTTTCTATGAAATCTTCCGCCTTAAAAAGGGCTCCATGCAATGTTGAGAGCAGCGAGGAGTTTTCGGAACTACTGGGCTGAGAAAATACTGTATCAATGTTCCCGACAACGCACAGCAATCATCGCAAGAGTAGAATTAGCGAAACCTAAACTCCTGCCTGCGTAGAGGAGTAGCTGAGCCAGAGATTGTTTTGAACACAGAAGTAAAAAAAAAAAAAAAAAAAAAAAAAGTAGGTCGCGCAACCGCCTGTAGCGCTCAAATAGGTCAACTAGTATTGGAACCACTGCTGATTCACTGACATTCATGCCTGCCCTTCCCACTGCTTCAACGCCCTGCTTCAACTTTTTTTGGCTGCCTTCGGGCGGCCACAGAGTGTACTTTATTCAAACTGTCTTGTTTATTAAATCAAGCTTTTGATAAATGCACTTGGTGGCTGCTTTGAACTTGCAACAAAAGAGCCAATGATCACAAAAACGCAAGCCCGTCTTGCACCAAGTGGGTTACACATGACAAATAATAAAGCTCTGTGTACACCACACACACTCCTACCCCCAAGTCGCCCAAGTTCTTAATTAAGTTTTTAATTAAGTCACCCCAAGTTCTTAATTAAGTTTTTAATTAAGTTACTTCAAGTTCTCAATAAGTTCTTGATCAAGTAACTTCTAAGTCTTGATTAAGTCACCTCAAGATCATAATAAGTCATCCTTTAAGTACAACCAAGTTCTATTCAAGTTATCTTAAAATTTATAAAAAAAAATACAATCTATTGTTTTATCTTAAATAGTAAATGTTAATATAGTACACACACGCTTCAAAAAACGCGTCATCACTGAGAATATCTTGTTTGGGCCCGTTCTCTGCGCGAGATCGGTCAGCATAGATCTTAATGAAGTTCTTACATCCTAAGCAACCGCATTGATACAATTCTGGTCTATGGAAATGCTTTTAAAAGACTCCATGTCTTTTTTTAATTGATTTTATTTTTTTTAAATACGCCCATGATCTATTTTTATTAAAAAAAATTTAAAATTAAGTTCTTAAAATATTTTTCCCATCTGAAATGGATCAAAATGATCTTTTGTTGTTGACGGTTCTGGCGTGCGTTTTTTCTGTATTTAGTGGTTCAGATTTTTTTGATTGCTTTTGTTTTGGCTGCCATTTTAATATTTTATAACAGTAATAACCGCCCCCAGCAGCAGCAAGGGCCCCAAAAATGGCAACAGTTTTAAGTTCAATATTCCATGAAGACTTTGGCGCTGTAGGTCTTAAATCACATGAAGTTTTTATAGCCGGCATTGAATCAAACTTGTTCTGGCGTTGGCGGTGTTATGTTTTCATTATGATTATATTCTGTAACTTTTAATTTTTTTTGCCTGTTCCACTTGCTAATTTTCTTCTGCTTTAACACGCCCGGGAAATGAGGATGCTTTTCACTGGTCTCCACCAGATTCAGTGTTTTCTGCTGATTTTCTGGCTTGGTACTTTCTCCACCTGATTCAGTTTTTTCTGATTCTGTGATTTTCTGGCTCGGTCATTTTGAAGGGAAATAAAATCTATATGATTAAAAGTTATTAATCCCATGATTAATGACGATAAAAAATGTTCCAAATCTATAGTATAATCACATCTAGAGCCCTCTAATCACTTGTTAAAACTGATCTTGCGTTAAATCATACGTAAGATTTTGTTCAGAATCAATGGGAGCAAATCTACTGACTAGTTTAGTGTACAAACTAAGAACCGTTTGCCCCACTTTTCACATTCTAGACCCCAGCTGCGCTTCAACCTTTTTATGATACTTTAAAATGTTCTTGCGGCGACATCTGTTTAATCTGTTCTATGCTGAATTCATTTCCCGAGGAACTGTTTTGTTTTTCCACATGCTGCAAAGAATACGCCTTCCTTTTGGGGCATAACAGCTTGGCCATCAACTTGGCCCATTCATAAGTTCAGGAAGTTTTAGGCTGCCTTGTAGCTGTAGTAGACCCATCACTGTTCATGTTTTTTTATTAATTATAATTATTTTTATTTTCTAAAAATGAGCACCGAAAAAAACTGTTGCTAACCTGTATACCTTTCTGCTGTTATTGGGAGGTCTAAGTGTAGGATACTCAAGCTTGGTAAAAGCTTGTTAAGATTAAACCAGCAATCTGGGCAAACTGAACTTTGGGATTCAGCAAAGCTGATTGCTATTATTGCAGCTTCGTTTGCCACGAAAGATTTCTAGCAAGCAAGGAATAATTCCAGACAGATAAATATGTAAATAAAAAAACATTTATAAAAATGGCTTCACCTGTAATGATGATGGGCGGCGCTGTGGTTAATGCGCTCGCTTTTAGTGGAAGTAATTAACGCATTTAGTAAACTGCGAGATGAAGGCGAGAAAAAAAGACTAACAAAGCTGTGGAGCAACTGCTGCAGCACAAGATCGCTATGAAAGCAGAGAATTGAGCAGTTAGATTTTATTAAATAACACATTGAAAAAACAGGGGCTTTGCAGCTTACACATTTAAAGATGTTGATCAAGCAATAAAACAATATTATTTTGTAACAGGCAAACCAATCGAGACATTGCCCCCCCCAAAAATTCAGTGACTTTTTCACCACAGAAAAAAACAAAAGATGCAAGAAATCGGGTTTATTGTCTTTGGTATGACCTTTGTGTATTTTTTTGCACATAATATTGGCTGAGTAAAAAATGAACAAAATCTATTATTCGGCCAAAAGGGATATTGGAAGGGAATAACAGCAATTAAAAAGCTAAGCCAAGCAGCTGGAGTCAGTGAACAAACGAAAAAGAATGGTTATCTAAAAAAGCGATTTGGCAAATTTATTTACCGGCGCCTAGACGAATACAGAGACCACACTTGTCAATACAACTCCAAACGACACCCATCAAATGGACCTTTTTCTATATTTACCCTCTGATACGATTAGACGAAAAAAGATTTAATTTACGCACTCACAGTCATTGACATGGCTTCAAGATACAAAGAGCGGAGCCATTACACAAAAGAGTGCTTCTGCTGTTGCTGTCGCCTTTCAGCTGATATCCCAACGAGGCCGCTAACTTACCCTCGCATGATTCAAGTTAAAGATGGAAAAGAATTTAAAGGCAAGTGAATCAATTATTGTTAAACATAGAGTTACCATTAAAAGAGGCATTCCAGGAGTTCACAGATCACAGGCTTTAGTTAAAAAACTTTAACAACAGTTACCCGAAAGATTTTTTCTCCTACCAGTATCACAGAGAGCTGATTGACAATTCTCGCAACACAGAAGGGGTTAAAAGACTGCCCTCAGTTTTGCGCGAAAATGAATAATGAAGAATTAAGGGTTAAAACCAGTACAAGCAATAAAAAGAAAAACAATAAATGTTGCTGAAGACCCTTCATCCAGCAAACTATTCCCTTTTGGTTTGAAAGTAAGGTACCTTTATTTACCGGGGGAAGCAGAAGGGGACACTCGCATCAGGGCAACAGATCCAGTTTGGAGTGTTGATCCATATGAAATAAAAAGAATTGTAAAAATGAATCCACCCGTGTATTTTTTTACGAGAAACGACACAACAAAACAACCAGCTCCTCAAAGATCTTTGCGAAAGAAGAACTGCAGATAACCCCACCAGACACAGTTCCAGTTGCTTAGTTAATTTACGTAAAATATATTTGAGTTTAAAATGGAAGCTCAAAAGGGAAAGCGCAGAATGAAACAAGAATGGTAAAGGAAGAGACCTTAAAAATGATACGGGAATCATTTCATGCGTGTATGCTTTAGGAACTTTTGGGGATTAATAAATGCATCTAAATCATCCAGATCACCTACAACTTAAACCCCCAAATTGGGAAAAGAATATCTTAAAATAATTAAAAAAAAATTCGAACGCGTCAAGCAAACATGAAAAAAGATTTAAATGAATTGGATGAAGCTATGTTTGATCTTATAAAAAAATTTGATGAAAAAATAAACCCCCTGTTTATGCGGTCCTCCAGTGCCCGATTGCATATGAAAACTCTGGATTAACAAATACTCGTTTGTGTTTGTTCTATCTAAACGCTTCTTTGTTACAACTGTTTGGTTGATCTCATGTAGATTAGATCGCAGTTTTACGTTGTCATGATGAAGTCTTTTTGCCAAACAATGCTTCTTTATAGTTGTCATGTGATATGTTTGACTCACAACGCTGCGAGTATTCCCTTTGCTTTTTTAATGTTTTTCTCCTGGCTCGAAATACTGTACATTTTTTACCTTAAACCAAACAAACTCCTTGATCACCTTTCCGGATAATTCATCCTTCATTTTCCTAAAACCTTCTTATTAGTAATTGAACGCAAGGCGAATCTTTACGATAATCGGACGTGTCATACCATCCTGCATGCCTTTAGCCACTTCTAACCCATGTCTTTATAGATGTCTTCAGTGGGGATATCTATAACAAATGTCTGTACTGTGTAAAGTACTCTGGACTCAGGTACAGGGGCTTAAGTAGTCAAAAAGAAATTCTAACATCAAAAGCTTTGATAATTCTAAAACAGTAAACCCAATAAAAACGGGTTTTTGCCCAAATTTGACTTTCTTTTTTTTCATCATTATGCCAAAAAGCTGATCATGAATTTCTGAAGTCCTGATAATTAGGTTTTGAAGTCAGCTTAATGCTTCGTTCTCTCTGGTGACTAATCTGACATCTTTGCGCTTGTGGGGATTCTCCATAGTTTTCCGAAACAACTGTTGTTCATCAACTTAAAAAAGGGTCTTTTTCTGAAGCATCTGCGGATTTAGTTCTGAGATCAGTTTTCTTCATGATGATGGTTTCATGAACTGTTCTTGATCAAAAGCAATTATGCGATGAATGCTGTCACTTCAGCCCATGTCTTAAATAAAATTGTAGAAGTCTGGTAATGACAGACATAATTTTTTTGCCCCGAAGTTAGGCACAAGTTTGGGGCGGCTCTCTTGGTTTCCATCTTAGATTTTTCTGCTGCTAATGGATGTCATTATGCGGGTCATGGAGTTCATAAGGATTTTCCCAAAAATCAACTTTAGAATGTATTCCGCGCTGTTGATCAGGCGTTAAACTGCCCAACCACTTTAATGCCTTTTGAATATTATTCGACGCCGCCTGTGTACATTTTAAAGTTGCGAAACGGAAGTGATTGGGGCCATTGCCCATCCATACAGTTTGTTTGCATCAAAATACATAAGATAGTTAGACCTTTTACGGGGATCATAATCGTCCAAGTATTTGTTGTTTGCTTTACAGTAATGATGCCGCCATACTAATTCCTCCACGCAATCCGTTTTCAATCATCTGAATCTTTGGGTAAATCAGACAAAAAATTCAATCTGTACCCAGTAAACTTTAAGAAAGCGTCCCACTCATCCCGGGCAGAAATGAAATGCGCGGGATCCAGGCTATAATGTTTCATGCAGGTCTTTCTATAGTTTTAAAAAGAACGTCCGCCAACAAACATACATCAGCCATCAAGTATGAATCATGATAGTCTCCCACGTTTTACACTCTAACTTCGCCACGCATCTTGAGCATGCTGGTAATCAGAGTCACTGATGGTCCTTTCCTCTAAGACTAGAAAAGAACGCACCTTTAGGAGGAAGTGTGTCTTCGTCAAACCTTTTCCCAACTGTTCATGTACTCAAAAGGGAAATAAACGCCCTTCTAACGAGATTTGGGTCAAAATATTCTTCTGTTATTGGGCAGGACTTTAAGGGCATAGCCATGACTCTAATGACCCATCATGTGTTGCATAGAGTCAAAAAAAGACATGTTATTTAGATTAAAGCACATGACTTTCTGATGACTGTGCAATGCATGACACCCTGAAGGCATCGTCCACTGCTTTCATATAAGTGAGAGTCGAAACCCTCGCAAGTTGTGAAAGAAGATGGGCAGCTTCCATGTCTTAGGATCAAACTTTAGTTAAAGATTGCCATTTACTGTGCGCTGCTCCTCTGAACTTTCCGCTAATGTGATCATGGTCTCTACTGTCGGATTCTCTGCGTCTGATGAGAGACCTAACCGCAAATCCAACAATGTGTGGCTGAGTCATACGGTTGTTGGTCTTCAGGTGTCATTATGTTTTCAGATAAGTTTAGATTATTAGAACGTCATTACGCACTTCTGCATGCTTTCTAAGAAGTATTTTGCAGCATTAGGCCCTCTATATAATTCTGGCTCTGAATGAACGCCATCCGACCTGACAACGATGAAAGCAAAAAGAACAATTTGATGATTACTCATTAAGACTGTTTTTCGAAGTTTTGTGGCGCTGGCCTTCATAAGGAACAATGAGTGATTCCAAAGTCTGCGTAAACAACATATGGTGAATTTTGCATCCGTTTCCAGTTCTTAAAACTAACTTTAGATCCGGGTGGAGGTGTAATTTGTTCCGTATTACAGTCTACAGAACTTTTACAATGTTTCTTATGTTCGCTCGCAGCTTGAAAAAGATGGGGATTCTTGTTAAACATTTTCTACAGAATTCTTGTTGTGCCCATCTTTTGAAGTATGCTGCATTAGTTTACTCATTGGGTTTGTATTAATGTGTAATGCGGTAGCCCCGCTGGTGAAACATCAGTAGTAAGTCAACATGATTTTGTCTGGTTCGCCAATTGTTGGGCTGTTCTTAGACACTTTATCGGCAGTAGATTTGTTTCCTCATCCCATGTGTATACATTAACAGTTATTGGTTTGTTTTGTTCTTCAAACCGATCAATTTGGTCTACACTAAAAAGGAAAGGACACCCCACTAAAGTTAAGATCATTGATGTAAGGACGATAGTTAGACACTCTCTCTGCGTTTTTGCGGATATAATGCAGCCTTGCGAGAACACCCACATAAAACATTTGTTGTCTGAATTCTTTATGTTTAGAACTGCTCTTTTCGCTTACCAACTCTCGAGGCGTGGAATGTAAGACTTGCCAACAATCGGTGCTTTCTAGCCTGTTTTAATCTAATCTCTAAAACTTCGCCCTCTGACCACCAGAGCCTCTCATTTTGGCTTCTTCAGCGGCAGCGTCAAACTGTGCAAGCAGTTCGTCCTGCCCAACCGGGTGTTAAGTCGTTATGAGAAAGGGAAAAGTCTGTTGTTTAGTTGAGACCCAGACTTCTAGATTTTTTTCATTTATTGTTATATAGTCGATTAAAACAGCTTAACATTACTTTAACGGCGGGTCTATGTTAGTTTACTTGGAACTTGAGAATAGCTGTACAAACGCTTGCCCGCACGTTTGCGGATCAATGACTTCTAAATTTAATATCATTCATGCTCTTGAAAAAACGCTCTCTCTCAAGCATTCCTTCAAACAATTCGTTTCCCGGGCCTTCATATATCTTAGCCATGTTGAGTTTCTTTTCTAACTCAAAATATTTATTTAAATTAAAAAAAAAAAATAATTAATCAGAATCAATACAACGGTCTTTTGTGCTTGGACTCATAAACTAAAAGTATAAAAAAACCCCTTTGATGTTGTTACTGTGAGCTGATTAGAACAGAGTTTTAATGTCTCGTTTTCTTTTTTAAAGCATTCCTTTTTATCTGCTCGGGGTCTGGCTGTTGAGAAAAACTTTCCCTCGCCTTTCTTTGAAGATCAAACTTTTGTCTTTTGTAGTCATTAAAATCGGCCTGTAAACGATTAAATTCTTCATCCTGATGTTTTAGTTAACAAGTGCTTTATTTTTTGTCAGTTTTTAAAAGAACTAAGTTTAAAACCGTTATTAGTTGAACCATAGCTGTGTGCTTTTGGAGTTTAGTTTTTAATTTTTTCCAGCCGCACTTACAGCTAATGAACACAGGCCGAGAGCTAAAGACAAACCTCCTAGAGGTAAAGCTGCGGGTGCGCCTAGCCCGTTGCAAAAGACCAACACTCGTTCCGCTGATAGAGCGCTTATTTGTCTATGTTCCCCGTATTAACATATGTAACAGCATTAAAGGCAGCAGAATACCTTCGTTTGGTTTTGCTGTATTTTGAAAGGTCTTTCTTAGTTTTGTTGCATTTGTGTAATGTTGGTAAAACTGAAGGTTTTTATGTTAGGGCTTTCTACTATCTCTTCTCTTGGCGGCGCTGTAGGCACATTTGTAAAACCTGAACAGACATGCTTTTTTTAAAAAAAAAATAATTTGTATACTACATTTTCTAATCTGTTATTTAGAATATTCAGCTGCGCATCATATTAAAAAAAACAAATGTTCATTAAGGGTTTATCGGCTTCTTCTTCTTTATCAATTTGAATGTTTATTTCGTCTTTACAGTTCTCCCGCTTCCATGCAACTGATTATCCTCTGTTGACCTTAGTCAATCCATAAACCGTATTTTGTTGTTAAATAATCATCAAGCCTAACTTGTGAAAATGTAAATCTTTAGACACAAGGTCAACTGTTGGACTTCTACACCTCCCGCCCCCAACAGTTTTCTTATTTCATCAAAATGCTGATAAGGTTTAAGCCCGCTAGCGTAGATTTGGTTAGGACTACCCTCAATCGAACATTGTACTTTCGTTATTTTTGGGTTAAAAAACTTTTCACTTCCTCTTTTGAACGGTTCTTCATCTTCGCACAGCAATAAAATACCTTTAAGCGATCTTGCTGCAACACTAAAACTAAAATTCCATATAGCGTCTGCCCTGCTTCTGGGGTATGTTGTATGATGAATCACTCTTTCGTAATTTTTGGTAATTTTGACTGATATTGTTTTCTCAATCAGCTCTGCTAATTTAGGGTTGCTAACAACGTCAAACTCCTTTAAAGAGATGTCAGAAAATGCGTACTTTGCTTCGGTCTGATGATTTGAAACGCGTTTGTATTCATTAAAAGTTAGTTCATATGACAATCGGTCTTTTAATGCTCCTTGAAAGTTCGGTGCATGCGCTTTTAACAACTCAAAATCTAAGGGGAAAGGAAAAAAGCGATTCCATACGCAAAATTTACAGCTGCAACTTTTTACCGTCTTTAGTATCTGCGGCGCCTATTCTATTTTTTAGTGCTTTTTCCCTTTCGATTCCTTGAAACGCAAGATCACCCTTTCATTCCCGGTTAGCCATAGATCAGAAAAGGTTTAAAAAAAAAGTCTGCATTGTGTAAAGAAAATATTTCTTGCCCCTCAAGTTTTTATAGAAATTTTCTTAACGATTGCCCGCCCCGATTCTGTACAACTGTCCTGTTTGGGTCTGTTGTTGAAGCGAGTTCTATTTTGAAAGTAAGACGCGCAGAGCCTGGCACAATCAATTCATCTGCTCCTAGGTCTGGAAATTTGACAGTAAGAATTTGATCTGCATCAATAGTAGATGGGTTATTTGGAACAATAATATTCCGTTTATTTTCCCTTCACGCCTAGGGGCTCTTTCAGACTTCTATGCGGGTTAAGAATCGAGCCATATGATTGTGGCATTTTTTATAAAAACAAAATAAAAAAGTTAATTATTTAAAACATGGCAGGCATTGAGGATGAAGATTATGATGTTTTTGATTTGGAGACGACATGATGAAATGACCCTTTGGTACAACATCGCTCGGGGCTTCTTTGCGGCGTGAATTAACAGAAAGTAAGGTCAGATCATTATACAAAGTTTAGGCCAAGAACCTCCCGAATTTATAGACCCTAATGATTTTGAAGTAAAAGATGACATTTGTTTGGAGGAGCGCCAAGGACAACTTGTTCAGCTTACATCTAAACCAGACTCTCAAAGTTTTTAAAAAAGAGTACAATTAGACAAGGCTCAGTGTGAGCGATCAAAATCGCCTTGGCATTACTAAACCCAAAATTAGATAGGGATGCAGTTGCTAAACTTCAAACCCACACTGCAGGGAAATCCCAACAGATAACCAAATGCAAAACATGGAACTTAAAGAATTAAATCAATCGGCCCGACGAATTAATAAATGCAATAGAAGCAGAAACCAGTTTTTCAGAAGAAACAGCATTGAAGACTATACACGACTCACCGCTGCCCATGCGAGAAATAGCGGCCCTTGATCATGCTTTTTGGGAAACATCAGAGGCGAATTAACAAACATTTTTGCAAAACTAGGTGAACTAGATGAGATATAAAAAGAGAAAAAAAAAATCGTTGAGGCTGATGACGCCAACTTAGGGCCTATATTAAAGAAAGAATAACCCAAAGACTAAAAGATCTTGAACAAAAGAGGAAACAGCAAGACTAGAAGCGCTGACTACTAACCCGAGACCAATTTCGAACTCAAGTGAATAGAATAAGAGAAAAATATCCGGAAAATTTTATATGGGAAAACACAACGCTAGCAGAACGAATACGAACGCTGTTTAGAGAGCAAGGCGTCACATTAGCAAGCGTTATAACAGCCTTAGGATTTGCAATAAGCACACTGGTGTGGCTATTAAAAGGCGGTGGTGGCCAAAGTTCATTACCTTCGCCGCCATCGCCTCCACCTGATAAATCATGGGGAAAAAAACAGCTTGATCATCTTGCGAGTTATTAAAAAAAAATTTGCCGGTAAAGCCCATAGACTCTTTACTGGTATATTAGGGGGTATTGTTTAGCTGGCTTTTGTTTTACTGCAAGCAAAGTAGTTGGCTTTATGGCCGAGCACTTATGGACATTAGTTCTCTTAATAGTTTGGGTTAATTTTTAGTAAGATAAAGACCAAGTAATCCTAGGCCGTTTTAAACCAAGAACAACGCTGTCTTTTCATATTCATGGTCATCGCGAAAGAGTCCCCGAGCTTTGCTGAGTCTTCAATGGCCTTTGGGCTTTTGGGGCCCCGGGGATTGGATGACTTATTCTTGGGGGTCATCTTGTTTTTTTACTGCTTGCAATATTATGGCTCAGAATTTAAAGTCGTTTGTCCGACCTTCTGTTCATTTCCTGCAACAAGAATTTTATTGTTGTAGTTTATTATTGTTCCTATCTGGAGCCTGAGGGCCCGAAGGCAGCATGTATAAACCAGTGCCAAAAAGCAAAGTCTTACTTTCGAACTTGCATATTGTAAAACATTTTGGACCTTTTAATACTTGAAGGCAAAAACAACAGTAGAATTAAAAGGCGTCCTCTAAATTTTCTAAGTATTGTTTTTGTGCGTCCCAAAACCAGTAGAAGGATCTGTTATGTTCGATCTTGTCTGTGCTTGTGAACCTAGCAAACACCAAACGTAAGTGCGAACAGAGTCGTTTATTCGTTCTATCCTGCTTTAGTTAGGCCCTTAGAAGTGTCTAAGATAAATGTTGTCCATGCTGTTTTATGCTCTTGCTCTATGGACCCCAGGTGAACAGCTGTGCCTGAAGAGAAAGATGTGTAAGGGGATTCCATCATAGTTATATTTTCTGTGCACGCCCCAAATAAAGGGGTGCCTAAGCCATGATTGCGGTCAACTTTTGTCTAAAGTCTGTCTTGATGTTATATTGAATTCGTTACAGATTTTTTCAAAAGCCTTCATTCTATTCGGTTGCTAAATGGATTAAACGGTTTGTCATTTGGTAATGGTGCTTGCAGTTCAGTCAAAAATACGTCTGAAGGGTAATAGAAATGAAATCTATACACTGACCTAACCAAAGGATT
>JAFLJL010014728.1:16251-18751 GCA_018398815.1 Conus ventricosus | reverse complement strand
AGGGGTTGCCGGTTCGAATCTTAGCTAGGCTGTATCGGTAAAAGGGGGAATTTTTCCACTCGGAATTAACATTGGTTCTGACTCTATACCCCGAAAGGCCTTCGAAAACCGAACGTACACATATTAAATTCCATCACCAACTTTCGAAAAGATGGCCAGTTTGGCCGTTGGTATGGATGGCACGTTACACACAGCATGTACCCTACGTGAGAAATGGAAAGACTGGAGGGGGAAAAGGGGGGTGGTTGACATTGACTGAATCACACGGGAAACAACTGAATGTGGCGCCTGCATGCAGCTGTTCGGTCGGCTCTTCTCAGGTAGACAGCCAGTTGTGTAACGACAGCGTGGATTGTAAAGCTCTTAGAGCTTGCAAGGAAGTCTTCAGTGAGACAGGAACAGTAAACACTAAATAACCAACAACTTGGGTAACTCCATTATTTATTGCTTAGAGCTTGGTTTCTAGCCAAGGATAGGCACTGTAGGCTATAGCTACTGCTGCTACTACTACTACTACCACGACTACTACTACTACTACTGATACTAATAATAATAATAGTAATAATAATGATAACAATGATAATAATGATAATAATAACAATAACAATAATAGTAATAACAACAACAATAATAATAATAACAATGATAATCATATTAACAGTAACACTGAACGAACAATTGCCGGTGATGTCGTCACTAAAATGGAATAGCGTGCACTGATGGAAATTCTTCTGAGTGTCCTAAATTACTTTACGACAACTTGCATTTGCCACGACAGAAACACAGCACTTATACACAAGACGGCAGTCATATAAACAGATAAATACATGCACAGAGAAGTCTCTATCTCTATATTCTAACAGTGACAGAACAAACAGTCAAACCTCATGCACAGAGAAGTCTCTATCTATATATTCTAACAGTGACAGAACAAACAGTCAAACCTCATGCACAGAGAAGTCTCTATCTATATATTCTAACAGTGACAGAACAAACAGTCAAACCTCATGTACAGAGAAGTCTCTATCTCTATATTTAACAGTGACAGAACAACAGTCAAACCTCAGGAGGGGAGGAGGGCGGGAATGCTGCGGTGGTTCCTTGGAAGACACCAACAGTAAAGCGAAACCAAGCAAACAATGGGAGAAGAGTAAAGCGAAACCAAGCAAACAATGGAAGAAGAGTAAAGCGAAACCAAGCAAACAATGGAAGAAGAGTAAAGCGAAACCAAGCAAACAACAGAAGAGGAAAGACTGCAGATAACAGACTAGTGTGGCTTCTCTGATAAATCAAATCACAAAATCTGGTTTCTGTAGTTCTTGCTGATCCGGAACATCTCTGGCCTCTCTGATACACTATATCAGCACGAAACATCTCTGGCCTCTCTGATACACCATATCAGCACGAAACATCTCTGGCCTCTCTGATACACCATATCAGCACGAAACATCTCTGGCCTCTCCTGATACACCATATCAGCACGAAACATCGCTGGCCTCTCCTGATACACCATATCAGCACGAAACATCTCTGGCCTCTCCTGATACACCATATCAGCACGAAACATCTCTGGCCTCTCCTGATACACCATATCAGCACGAAACATCTCTGGCCTCTCTGATACACAATATCAGCACGAAACATCTCTGGCCTCTCTGATACACAATATCAGCACGAAACATCTCTGGCCTCTCCTGATACACCATATCAGCACGAAACATCTCTGGCCTCTCCTGATGCACCATATCAGCACGAACATCTCTGGCCTCTCTGATAGTAGAGTAGAAAGAAACTCGTGGAGAGCGTGGCAGCAGAGAGTCCTCAGAAGAGAAGCCCCCTTCAAGCAAGTGTTTCGGCTCTTATCTCCTGACACTCTAGGGGGGTTGGGCCACACCCGGTTCATGACTCCGGATGTCCCTCTGCTGCCCCTTTTTTTTCCCCATTTGGGACGAGCCATGGCTGGGATTCGAACCCATGACCCTCTGGACATGCTCATTTTCTACTTAATGACTCGCGCTTTAACCACTGAGCCACAGGGACACCTGATATTTGTAGGGAAATTAAGCCTTATGAAGTTCACTTTTGTTCCTCCTTGACCAGATCCAGCTTGAACACCTCTCTGCCGCTTCTGCCATTGCTTTCAGGGCTCTGGTGTTTTCCTTCCCTGCAACTGAGAGCTGTTTCATGAGGCTGTATGCAGACGTTCCTACAAATCCCTAGCTCCAATTTCTGCAGTGAGGACTTTGACCTGATAGCCTTCTCTCCTCAGGCTGTTTGCCAGATCAGCATACTTTTCAGTCTTGTAGATTTGAGCTGCCTCCATTCTGTTTCATATGGCACTGTGAGCTCGATCATGATCAGCTGCTGGTTGACTTAGAGTGATATGTCTGGTTCATGCCACTCTGTGATGATCTTGGGTGCTCTTCCATTGGAGGTTGCAGTGCACTCCCAGTCATCTGCCCCATTTAGCAGACTCTGCCTGATGTTTCGAGGGCATGTG
>JAFLJL010014728.1:12500-15251 GCA_018398815.1 Conus ventricosus | reverse complement strand
CAGAGAAGCCACACTAGTCTGTTATCTGCAGTCTTTCTTCTTCTGTTGTTTGCTTAGTTTCGCTTTACTCTTCTTCCATTGTTTGCTTGGTTTCGCTTTACTCTTCTTCCATTGTTTGCTTGGTTTCGCTTTACTCTTCTTCCATTGTTTGCTTGGTTTCGCTTTACTCTTCTTCCATTGTTTGCTTGGTTCGCTTTACTCTTCTTCCATTGTTTGCTTGGTTTCGCTTTACTCTTCTTCCATTGTTTGCTTGGTTTCGCTTTACTCTTCTTCCATTGTTTGCTTGGTTTCGCTTTACTGTTGGTGTCTTCCAAGGAACCACCACAGCATTCCCGCCCTCCTCCCCTCCTGAGGTTTGACTGTTTGTTCTGTCACTGTTAGAATATATAGATAGAGACTTCTCTGTGCATGAGGTTTGACTGTTTGTTCTGTCACTGTTGGAATATATAGATAGAGACTTCTCTGTGCATGAGGTTTGACTGTTTGTTCTGTCACTGTTAGAATATATAGATAGAGACTTCTCTGTACATGAGGTTTGACTGTTTGTTCTGTCACTGTTAGAATATATAGATAGAGACTTCTCTGTGCATGAGGTTTGACTGTTTGTTCTGTCACTGTTGGAATATATAGATAGAGACTTCTCTGTGCATGAGGTTTGACTGTTTGTTCTGTCACTGTTAGAATATATAGATAGAGAGTTCTCTGTACATGAGGTTTGACTGTTTGTTCTGTCACTGTTAGAATATATAGATAGAGACTTCTCTGTGCATGAGGTTTGACTGTTCTGTCACTGTTAGAATATATATACCGAACAGCAAAAGAAACGCGAAAATTTGACTTTGACTGTATTTTATTCATAATGTAGAATGTAATTAAATCAACAGTTTTCAACAAAAAGAAATGAAAAGTGGCACAAAAGTTCTGTGGTGACATGTCGTGAAAACAGAAAGTTCATTTTGACAGTGCGCGTTTTGTGACGAATTTGACAATCAATATGGCGTATGTCCCCCATTGGCAGCAATAACAGCCTGGCATCTGTGGTGCATGGAGCGCACCAATCGGTTGATGGAAGCCATAGGAACGTTGGCCCAGGCCTGCTGGATGGCCTGCTGCAGTTCTGCGGCGGTGGTGGGTCTTGGGCGGATCGTGTTCAGCTCCCTTTGCAACATGTCCCAAAAGTGTTCAATGGGGTTCATATCCGGGCTCAACGCGGGCCAGGCCATGACAGGGATCCCTGACTGCTGCAGGAAGTCCTGTGTAGCCCTGGCAGAGTGTGGACGGGGATTGTCCTGCTGGAATTCGAAGTTTGCATGCCCGTGGAAAAAGGGCACCACATGGGGACGCAGCACCTGATCGATGTATCGCTGCGCTGTGATGCCCCCACCACGGCCCGGGGCCAGGCCTTGAAAGAAGACAGGGCCTAGCACCTGGTTACGTCCTATGGCGCCCCACAGGATCGTGCTAGGTCCGCCCCAGGTGTTGTGCTCTTGGACGCAGCAGTCTGCATACCGTTCTCCATGTCTCCTTCACACTCGCGCACGCCCATCCAGGTGGTCAACACAGAAGCGGCTCTCATCACTGAACAACACACGCAGCCACTGTGCGTTAGTCCAGTTGACGTGGTTCTGTGCCCACTGAAGGCGCGCCTGTCTGTGGCGCACAGTAAGCATGGGGCCCCTGGCTGGCCGATGGTTCCGTAGCCCTCTGTTGGCCAGTCGGCGCCGGACTGTGTCGGCACTGATGGGTGCCTGGTGGCCCCCAATGACATTCCGGGCTGTTTCCGCGGCTGTCCTGAAGCGGTCCTGGACGTGGTGGCGGCAGATGTAGCGATCTTGCCTTGGAGTGGTCACGAGGGGTCTGCCGCTCCTGTGTCTATCAGCAGTGGTGCCCGTGGCCAGGAATCGGTGCTGCAGGCGGTAAACAGTGGCGATGTGACAGTTGAAGGTCATAGCCACAGCCTCGGGAGTGTCTCCGGCCTCCAAACGTCCAACAGCCCTCTCGCGTTGTGCAGGTGTCAGTCTTGGCATTGTGTTGGCGTCCAAAACGCGATTGCTAAAACCTGATCAATCGTGTCATTTTTATCCCCTGACACTAGTGAACACTACTGACTATTCAGATTTGCTGCAGCGCTTGCACGTACAGCCACAGGCCGCACGAAAAGCGCGGTCAGAAACACAAGCCTCACGCTGGAAGCAAGAGCGCTAACAACCAGAAAATTCCCATGGTCTTCCCTCAGCCATTAGTCGTCTTATACTCAGTGCAAAAAATAACATAGATAGAGACTTCTCTGTGCATGAGGTTTGACTGTTCTGTCACTGTTAGAATATATAGATAGAGACTTCTCTGTGCATGAGGTTTGACTATTTGTTCTGTCACTGTTAGAATATATAGATAGAGACTTCTCTGTACATGAGGTGTGACTGTTTGTTCTGTCACTGTTAAAATATATAGATAGAGATTTCGCTGTGCATGAGGTTTGACTGTTTGTTCTGTCACTGTTAGAATATATAGATAGAGACTTCTCTGTGCATGAGGTTTGACTGTTTGTTCTGTCACTGTTAGAATATATAGATAGAGACTTCTCTGTGCATGAGGTTTGACTGTTTGTTCTGTCAGTGCTAGAATATAGAGATAGAGACTTCTCTGTGCATGAGGTTTGACTGTTTGTTCTGTCACTGTTAAAATATATAGATAGAGACTTCTCTGTGCATGAGGTTTGACTGTTTGTTCTGTCACTGTTGGAATATATAG
>JAFLJL010014728.1:0-7500 GCA_018398815.1 Conus ventricosus | reverse complement strand
GAACATGACTGGTTTCGGCTGTATAAGAAAACCTCGGTTATACGAAAAGAAATTCTGTCAAAAGAGCCGTGCTCAACACCTCCCCCCCCCCCCCTCCCAATCCCCACCCCCACCCTTTTTCAACCCCTCTCCCACACGTCCTCGGTTGTAAGAAAGCATGTTTACGTCCCCTTGGTGTGCGAGCGTGGCGGACGATTATCATAGCGTCCCCTTGGTGTGCGAGCGTGGCGGACTATTATCATAGCGTCCCCTTGGTGTGCGAGCGTGGCGGACTATTATCATAGCGTCCCCTTGGTGTGCGAGCGTGGCGGACTATTATCATAGCGCCCCCTTGGTGTGCGAGCGTGGCGGACTATTATCATAGCGTCCCCTTGGTGTGCGAGCGTGGCGGACTATTATCATAGCGTCCCCTTGGTGTGCGAGCGTGGCGGACTATTATCATAGCGTCCCCTTGGTGTGCGAGCGTGGCGGACTATTATCATAGCGTCCCCTTGGTGTGCGAGCGTGGCGGACTATTATCATAGCGTCCCCTTGGTGTGCGAGCGTGGCGGACTATTATCATAAAGCTGCCGCTGTATCATAACAATATGACCACCACCACTCCCACTTAGTTTCGAGTTTAATGGGAAGTTTTCATGTAACATAGAGTTCAATGGGAAGTTTTCATGGAACTTAGAGTTCAATGGGAAGTTTTCATGTAACTTTGAGTTCAATGGGAAGTTTTCATGTAACTTAGAGTTCAATGGGAAGTTTTCCTGGAACTTAAAGTTCAATGGGAAGTTTTCATGTAACTTAGAGTTCAATGGGAAGTTTTCATGGAACTTAGAGTTCAATGGGAAGTTTTCATGTAACTTTGAATTCAATGGGAAGTTTTCATGGAACTTAGAGTTCAATGGGAAGTTTTCATGTAACTTAGATTTCAATGGAAAGTTTTCATGTAACTTAGAGTTCAATGTAAAGTTTTCATGGAACTTAGAGTTCAATGGGAAGTTTTCATGTATCTTAGAGTTCAATGGGAAGTTTTCATGTAACATAGAGTTCAATGGGAAGTTTTCATGTAACTTAAATTTCAGTGGAAAGTTTTCATGGAACTTAGGTTCAATGGGAAGTTTTCATGGAACTTAGAGTTCAGTGGGAAGTTTTCATGTACCTTAGAGTTCAGTGGGAAGTTTTCATGTAACTTAGAGTTCAATGGGAAGTTTTCATGTAACTTAAATTTCAATGGAAAGTTTTCATGGAACTTAGAGTTCAATGGGAAGTTTTCATGTAATTTAGAGTTCAATGGGAAGTTTTCATGTAATTTAGAGTTCAATGGGAAGTTTTCATGTAATTTAGAGTTCAGTGGGAAGTTTTCATGGAACTTAGACTTCAGTGGGAAGTTTTCATGTAACTTTGAGTTCAATGGGAAGTTTCATGGAACTTAAAGTTCAATTTGAAGTTTCCATGTAACGTAGACTTCAATGGGAAGTTTCCATGTAACTTAGAGTTCAATGGGAAGTTTCCATGCAACGTAGAGTTCAATGGGAAGTGTCCATGGAACTTAGAGTTCAATGGGAAGTTTGCAATGGGACTTAGAGTTCAGAGGGATGTTTTCATGTAACCTAGAGTTCAATGGGAAGTTTTCATGTAACTTAGATTTCAGTGGGAAGTTTTCATGTAACTTGGAGTTCAATGGGAAGTTTTCATGTAACTTAGAGTTCAATGGGAAGTTTCCATGTAACTTAGAGTTCAATGGGAAGTTTGCATGGAACTTAGAGTTCAGAGGGAAGTTTTCATGTAACCTAGAGTTCAATGGGAAGTTTTCATGTAACTGAGAGTTCAATGGGAAGTTTTCATGTAACTTAGAGTTCAATGGGAAGTTTTCATGTAACTTAGAGTTCAATGGGAAGTTTTCATGGAACCTAGAGTTCAATGGAAAGTTTTCATGCAACTTAGAGTTCAATGGGAAGTTTTCGTGTAACTTAGAGTTCAATGGGAAGTTTCCATGTAACTTTGAGTTCAGTGGGAAGTTTTCATGGAACGTAGAGTTCAATGGTAAATTTTCATGGAACTTAGAGTTCAGTGGGAAGTTTTCATGGAACTTAGATCTATCCCTGTCTCTTCTGTGCTCTTCAAACTGAAAACGTGTGTACAAAATATCGGTGACGGCAACGTTTTGTTATTGTTGTTCACACACACACACACACACACACACACACACACACACACACACACACACACACACACACACACACACACACATACAGAGAGAGAGAGAGAGAGAGAGAGAGAGAGAGGAGAGAGAAGAGAGAGAGAGAGAGGGGAGAGAGAGAGAGAGTGAGAGTTCAGTTCAGTTCAGTTCAGTTCAGTTCAGTGGTTTATTTAATGTCTTTACATCGCCAGATGATAGTAGAGAGAGGAGAGAGAGAGAGAGAGAGAGAGAGAGAGAGAGAGAGAGAGAGGAGAGAGAGAGAGAGAGAGAGAGAGAGAGAGAGAGTATTGTACAATCGGTAATCAAACTTCGGTTAAAATTAAAAGAAATTTGACACTCAAAATCTGTTTACATAGAAGACAAGTCGCCTCTGATACACAGCTTTGACATAAAATAAATCATCTCCCCAAAATTTTATCATAACCGAAGTCTGCTGTACGTCCATGCACTTACAGACAAGCATGCATAAATGTATAATATGAACATGCATATGCAAGCATCAGTTAGTTCACGTGCGTGCGAATGAATGAATGAAAGAGTTATGGTTATCAATTGATGACCCAAATTTGGCGTTTTGTCTTCTGCCCATATCCATGTTTCTCGATGATTATACTAAAGTTTGACAGATTGGTTGGGTCATTTGTCTTGTCACTAGCCATGACGTCACCTTGGACGTTTCGTCTCCTGGTGGTGGCGGAGGTGGTGGCGGTGATGGTGGTGGGGGTGGTGGGAGCACAAGGCACCAATAGCAACCAGAGACAGGCCGAGGAATTCCTGGAGATGTTCAACACACAGGCCCAGGAGACGATCTCTGCGGTGCAGCAGAAGATCTGGAACTATGAAACCAACATCACGGCAGAGAATCAACAGGCATCCGTGAGTTGTGAGGAGCGGGTTACTGTCTATACTGTCAGGCCATCTTGTGTGTGGGTGTGGGTGTGGGTGTGCGTGCGTGCGTGCGTGCGCTCGTTCGTTCGTTCACTCGCGCGTGTGTATGAGTGTGAGTGTGTGTGTGTGTGTGTGTGTGTGTGTGTGGTATTTACATCCTGCAACCTCCAATTCCGGGCCGGATCAGTGTCATATCAGGGGGGAAGTGGTTTGTTTCAAAAGGGTGTGTGTATGTGTGTGTGTGTGAGGGGGGGGGGGGGGGTCCGTCCCCATGGGGAGTATGGAGGAAACATGCAAAAAAGTTATTTTGGTCATGCAGGAGAGAGAGAGAGAGAGAGAGAGAGAGAGAGAGAGAGAGAGAGAGAGAGAGAGAGAGAGAGAGAGAGAGAGAGAGAAACAGACAGTCAGACAGACAGATAGACACAGATACAGAGCGAGAGAGAGAAAGAGACAGACAGACATACAGACAGATAGAGGCAGAGACTGAGAGATAAAGAAAAGAGGAAATGATGCAAAATACGCTGGAGCTTATGTCAAAAAGTAGCAGTAGTAGTAGTAGTAGTAGTAGTAGTAGTAGTAGTAGTAGTAGTAGTAGTAGTAGTAGTAGTAGTAGTGGCAGCAGCAGCAGTGGCACCAGCAGTAGTTAGTAGTAGTAGTTGTAATAGTAGCAGCAGCAGTAGCAGTAGTAGTGGCAGCAGCAGCACCAGTAGTAGTAGTAGTAGTAGTAGTAGTAGTAGTAGTAGTAGTAGTAGTAGTAGTAGTAGATGAAGATGATGATGATGAAGAAGAAGAAGAAGAAGAAGAAGAAGAAGAAGAAGAAGAAGAAGAAGAAGAAGAAGAAGAAGAAGTTTTTGTTCTTGGTTTCGTTCTTAGAAGAAGACGAAGATGAAGAAGAAGAAGAATTTCTTGTTCTTGGTCTTGTTGTTGTTGTTGTTGTTGTTGTTGTTGTTGTTGTTGTTGTTGTTGTTGTTGTTGTTCTTTTTCTTCTTCTTCTTCTTCTTCTTCTTCTTCTTCTTCTTCTTCTTCTTCTTCTTCTTCTTCTTCACTGTCCATTCAATTTCTTTATTTCGTTTTGTCTCCGCTCAGGTGGAGGCAGGTGTTGAGAAAGCCGTGTGGAGACAGAAGATGTCACGCCTGGCTGCAGAGTTCAACACCCAGGACTTTCCGCCACACATGCAGCGCCAGTTCTCCAAGGTCAAGGACATCGGCACGGCGGCCTTGGGTGATGTGGACAAACTCAAACAGGTGCCGAGCACTCACGTTCCAGCTTTCGCGGGTGCACCCTCCCCCTCTCTCTCTCTCTCTCTTACTATATATATATATATATATATATGTGTGTGTGTGTGTGTGTGTGTGTGTGTGTGTGTGGTGTGTGTTGCATATATGACAGTTTTCCCTCTCTCTCTCTCTCTCTCCTCTCTCTCTCTCTCTCTCTCTCTCTCTCTCTCTCTCTCTCTCTCTCTCTCTCTCTCTCTCTCTCTCTCTCTCTCTCTCTCTCTTTCCGTATTTAAGTATCGGTATTATCTTATATTCATTGTATCAACTGTCTTCCATATGCTGACGATAACACCATTTTATGAGCCTCTCTGTCTGTGTCTCTGTCCCTCATGTCACATATTTCATCATTTGTCTGGAGTGTCTGTCTGTGTCTCTGTCCCTCATGTCACATATTTCATCATTTGTCCGGAGTGTCTGTCTGTGTCTCTTTCCCTCATGTCACATATTTCATCATTTGTCCGGAGTGTCTGTCTGTGTCTCTTTCCCTCATGTCACATATTTCATCATTTGTCCGGAGTGTCTGTCTGTGTCTCTTTCCCTCATGTCACATATTTCATCATTTGTCCGGAGTGTCTGTGTCTCTTTCCCTCATGTCACATATTTCATCATTTGTCTGGAGTGTCAAATTAATTTTCCATTAACTGCTTTCAGCATGCTTACTGTAATTCAGTCTAGTGTCTTCAGTGTAACCCCTGCCCTCGTCTCTCTCACTCTCTCTCTCTCTCTCTCTCTCTCTCTCTCTCTCTCTCTCTCTCTCTCTCTCTCTCTCTCTCTCTCTCTCTCTCTCTCTCTCCAGTTGCTTCCCTTGCTTTGCATAAGCAAGACGCATTTTTTCACCAGCAGCGACGTTTTGCAGTTTTCTTTTTTCTGTTTTTCAAAAAGATTTCTATTAAGATATTTGTGGAAGGTTCTCGTCTAGTCTGGAACTGGTATTGAACACAGCATTCGTGGTATGGTGCTCTCCTCTTCCGAATTTGAGAACCGATGCAATCAAACTGTGATTGTCCCGAATGACGACTACCGGTCATACTTCTGACAGTCACGTTCAAAATCACTGCACTGGTCACACCCCTGACAGTCACGTTCAAAATCACTGCACTGGTCATACCCTGACAGTCACGTTCAAAACCACTACACTGGTCACACCCTGACAGTCACGTTCAAAACCACTACACTGGTCATACCCCTGACAGTCACGTTCACAATCACTGCACTGGTCACACCCTGACAGTCACGTTCAAAATCACTGCACTGGTCACACCCCTGACAGTCACGATCACAATCACTGCACTGGTCACACCCTGACAGTCACGTTGAAAATCACTGCACTGGTCACACCCCTGACAGTCACGATCACAATCACTGCACTGGTCACACCCTGACAGTCACGTTCAAAATCACTGCACTGGTCACACCCCTGACAGTCACGTTCACAATCACTGCACTGGTCACACCCTGACAGTCACGTTCAAACTCGCTGCACTGGTCACACCCCTGACAGTCACGTTTACAATCACTGCACTGGTCACACCCTGACAGTCACGTTCAAAATCACTGCACTGGTCACACCCTGACAGTCATGTTTACAATCACTGCACTGATCACACCCCTGACAGTCACGTTCAAAATCACTGCACTAGTCATACGCTGACAGTCACGTTCTAAACCACTGCACTGGTCATGCCCCTGACAGTCACGTTCTAAACCACTGCACTGGTCACACCCTGACAGTCACGTTCAAAATCACTGCACTGGTCACACCCTGACAGTCACGTTCAAAATCACTGCACTGGTCACACCCTGACAGTCACGTTCAAAACCACTGCACTGGTCACACCCTGACAGTCACGTTCTAAACCACTGCACTGGTCACACCCTTACAGTCACGTTCAAAATCACTGCACTGGTCACACCCCTGACAGTCACGATCACAATCACTGCACTGGTCACACCCTGACAGTCACGTTCAAAATCACTGCACTGGTCACACCCCTGACAGTCACGTTCACAATCACTGCACTGGTCACACCCTGACAGTCACGTTCAAATCACTGCACTGGTCACACCCCTGACAGTCACGTTTACAATCACTGCACTGGTCACACCCTGACAGTCACGTTCAAAATCACTGCACTGGTCACACCCTGACAGTCATGTTTACAATCACTGCACTGATCACACCCCTGACAGTCACGTTCAAATCACTGCACTGGTCATACCCTGACAGTCACGTTCTAAACCACTGCACTGGTCATACCCCTGACAGTCACGTTCTAAACCACTGCACTGGTCACACCCTGACAGTCACGTTCAAAATCACTGCACTGGTCACACCCTGACAGTCACGTTCAAAATCACTGCACTGGTCACACTCTGACAGTCACGTTCAAAACCACTGCACTGGTCACACCCTGACAGTCAAGTTCTAAACCACTGCACTGGTCACACCCTGACAGTCACGTTCAAAATCACTGCACTGGTCACACCCCTGACAGTCACGATCACAATCACTGCACTGGTCACACCCTGACAGTCACGTTCAAAATCACTGCACTGGTCACACCCCTGACAGTCACGTTCACAATCACTGCACTGGTCACACCCTGACAGTCACGTTCAAAATCACTGCACTGGTCACACCCCTGACAGTCACGTTTACAATCACTGCACTGGTCACACCCTGACAGTCACGTTCAAAATCACTGCACTGGTCACACCCTGACAGTCATGTTTACAATCACTGCACTGATCACACCCTGACAGTCACGTTCAAAATCACTGCACTGGTCATACCCCTGACAGTCACGTTCTAAACCACTGCACTGGTCATACCCTGACAGTACGTTCTAAACACTGCACTGGTCACACCCTGATAGTTACGTTCAAAATCACTGCACTGGTCACACCTGACAGTCACGTTCAAAACACTGCACTGGTCACACCTGACGTCACTTCTAAACCACTGCACTGTGTACAGTCGGGAAAAAGCTGTCTCCAGTGAACGAGAGAAAAGGAGAGCAGAAACAGACAGACTGGACAAAGAGAGAAAAGGAGAGCAGAAACAGACAGACTGGACAAAGGAGAAAAAGGAGAGCAGAAACAGACAGACTGGACAAAGAGAGAAAGGAGAGCAGAAACAGACG
>JAFLJL010014727.1:24935-46098 GCA_018398815.1 Conus ventricosus | reverse complement strand
CTTTTCTTTTTGTTTGGCATGGGGAAATAAAACCCTTAAAAGTCTTTAAAAAACTGTTTTTTCTAAGTCTTTTAAAACGGTTTATTTTTGCATAAAATCCACACACTTATCCCAGCATGTTTTCACTAAAGGTTTCGCAAGTGTTTCTTTTTTAACATTCCTTCTCTGAACAGTCTCTTAAATAGTGTCTGCGTTCCCTCAAACAATATAAAAAAGCGTTCTGACACTCACTAGTTTATTGCTAGATTAACTAAAAATATGTTTCATCAGTCCATATAAACCTTCTATCATGATATGCTTTGTTCCATTTAATTTGTTGGGCAGAAAATCACAATATGATCAAAATTATAACGATAAAACTGTTTGTAACAGGTGAGGATAAATATTGTTTTCCACAACCAGTTTGTCCAAAAATTTAAATGAACAATGAGGGTTTTTTGTCATAAATTTTAAAACTGCCCCATAGTTTTATAATAGAATTTAATCTAATTCGTTATTATGTTTATCATACTCTTGTTAGAAACCTGTTCATTATAATAAAATCCTATGAGGCCTAAATGTTAACTTTAAATTTCCCAAATTCAGTTCTGTAAGATTGTTTCTATTTAAGTCAACATCGATTTTGTTGCTTGTTGTTATACCTTTAAAACATCCTCACCATGTGAAGAACGACGATGGAAAACTTTAAGATGTTTAAACGTCTAAGTTTTGCCAGCTAATATTAATTCCTTTTATAAGGACGTCACTAACGCCCACAACCCCATCCCCTCTCCACATCTTTAAAGACAAAAATTTTTCAAATATCATTGTGAAACGTATCTCCTAATTTTCTGCTTGGAAAGAACTGTAATTTTGTAGAAGCTTTCTTTTAAAACCGTTTCTCTTCTGTGGAGGATGTACTGTTTTTTCCCATACGGGGATATTTCAATCTCTTTTCCGACTATTGTCGTCCGGCATAAGACTTACATGTAAAGGGCCAGAGTTGAATGCTTTTCTGAAACTTTTTTGACGGCTAAAAATGTAAATGGGCTTATGAATTCAAATTTTATTTCCCATTCTAAATATGGTTCTAAGTGCCATTTGCTGTCAGGTTTTCGAACTATTTTTATATTCATATGGCCATCATTATTTGCTTCTACATTGCGTAGTTGTTCTAGTTTAGGAAACTTTTGTTGTCGCTAACCTCTTTGCGTTTATAATCACCATCTTTAGTGTACTCAAACCCATACAAAGTGCCTATTTCACCATTCTGTTAAAAGTCTGTAACGTCGCAAGGTCTTTTAATTCTAAAGTTATACACCTCACAGGCGCTAATGTAACCCCCGATTCTTCTGGCCCACGCGACATTTTTTAGTACAACTTATTATTTATTTCCAAAACAATGTGCAGGTTATCACATTTTACACTTCCGTTTTGTCTTTAATCTTATTTTAAAATTTATCCGACCCTCCCACAAACTATCTTTTAAACTGTAAATTAGGGAATTTTTATAATTTCATAATCGCAATATGCGTTTTTCCCTGATGGAAGAGCCCTTAAAACAGTTGAGGGCCTTTCATCATATAAGTTTTCATCAGTGCTTAGCTCATCCAAATAACATAGAGTAATGAATGTAATGCAAGATCGAGCGGATTTTCTCCCTCATAAGTAGTTTTGTTTTGTGTAACTATAAATCTATGATTGCCATCTGCAAAGCCTAACATTTTAGCTAGCTCTACATCAAACAAGTAACCTACTTCTTCTTTTTAAAGGTTTGAATGTCAACATTGTTTTTAGATTCGCATTGTTAAGTTGAGAGTAATGTCGAAGTTACTCATTGCTTCTTTTAGGGGAGCAAAACCCGTAATAACCATCAGGTATGATTAACGGGCCCAAACTAAGTTTCCTCATTTTTAAAAATTTTTTAATTCTTATTATTCCCCTTGGCTTCAGTTATATTAAACCATCGACTTTGTAGAATATTTCATGAAGCGCAACCTTTTGGTTCCACAATTGTTATAAATTTAGCATGCTCTAAAAACGAAGGACGGTCTTGAGTTGTTATTGTTACAACATTTTTTAACGAAAATAAAAATGAGCGGGTTTAAATAAATACGAAGCAAAATATTCTGTTGGGCCGCACTACAATCTTAAAAATATAGCAACGATACTCTTGACATTGCTGTGACCCAGACTGACACTTTTCAAGTAAAGGTGAGTACTCCATTAAGCAGATATCTTAACCCCCCTATTAAAAAAGACTCATCGCGAAAGTGTGGTTTAGTCATCCGATGCAGTTTTATCAGAACCAGTTAAACTTTGCTGTGTTTTGTGCATCAACTGGGTGTGGAGTATCGTATGCTGATATTTAAAAATCATCCAGATTCTTTGGTGAGGTCTGTGTACAGATTTCATTTTTATTACACCTTCAGACTTATTTTGACTGAACTGCGAGCGCCATTACCAAATGACAAACCGTTAATCCATTCAGCCACATAATAGACATGAAGGCTTTTGAAAGGATCTGAAAACGAATTCAATATTGATGTTAGGACAGACTTTAGACAAAAGTTAGATCTTAATCATGGTTTTTAGGCACCCCTTTATTTGTGGGCGTGCACAGAAAGTATAACTATGACTGGAATCCTCCTTACACATCTTTCTCTTCAGGCACAGGTGTTCACCTTGGGTCCATAGAGCAAGAGCATAAAACAGCATGGACAACTTTTAAATCTTGGACACTTCTAAGGGTCTAACTAAAGCAGGAATAGAACGAATAAACGACTCTATCGTACTTCGTTTGGTGTTTGCTAGGTTCGCAAGCACAAGCGAGATCGAGCATAACTGATTCTTCAAACTGGTTTGGATGCAAAAAAACAGTATTGGCAAATTTAGAGGACGCCATTAATTCTACAGTTGATTTACCTTCAAGTATAAAAAGGTACCAAAATGTTTTACAATACGCAAGTTTCAAAAGTAGACTTTGCTGTTGGCACTGGTTTATACATGCTCCCTTCTGACCTTAGACCCCAGATGGGTTACAATAAAAACAATAATGAATCCTTGTGGCGGGCAATGAACAGAAGGTTGGGAAAAACGACATAAATTCTGACCCAGTAATATTACAAACAATAAAAAAACACCCATGAATAAGTCATCCAATCCCCGAGGTTCAAACCCCAAAGACTGTTGAAGACTGGACTTTGTTCGCGATGACCATGAATATGAAAAGACAGCACTTTGTTTTGGATTAACTGGCTTAGGATTACTTGGTCTTTATCTTACTAAATAGAAACCCAACTATTAAGAGAACTAATGCCCATAAGTGCTCGGGCATAAAGCCAATACTTTGCCTGCAGTAGACAAAACCCAGCTAATAACACTCCCTAATATACCTGGCAAAGAGTCTATAGCTTTACCAGCTAATTTTTTTTAATAAACTCGCAAGATGATCAAGCTTTTTTTTTACCCATGTTTTATCAGGAGATGGCGATGGAGGCACTGAACTTTGCCCTCCACCACCACCTGTATAGCCATACCAGTGTACTTATTGCAAATCCTAAGGCTGTTATAACGCTTGCTAATGTGACACCTTGCTCTCTAAACAGCGTTCTTATTCGTTCTGCTAGCGCGTGTTCTCATATAAAATTTTTTGGGATAGTTTCTCTTATTCTGTTCACTTGAGTTTGTAATTCTTTTCGGTTAATAGACAACACTTCTAGTCTTGCTAAATCTTTCTTTTTTAAAAGTTCATGTAGTCTTTGTTTTATTCTTTCTTTATCATCACTCCCTAAGTTGGCCTCGTTAGCCTCAGCGAGTTTTTTTTCTTCTTTTTCTATATGCTCATTTAGTTCAGTCAGTTTTGCTGAATTGTTTAATAATTCTCCTCTGATGGTTTAAAAGCACGATCAAGGGCTTTTAATTTTTCTTATAGACGCCTGTATTTTTTGCGGGGGCAGCGGTGGATCGTGTTATAGTTTTTAATGCTGTTTCTTCTTCTTCAGTGAGTTCTGCTACTGTATTTCTTGCGCCGTCCACTTTTTTAAATTTTAAATCTTCATGGGGCGTGGTTTGTATTTGGTTAACTGTAGGGAGTTCTGTAGCGTTTAGACGTTTAGCAACTGTTTCCCTTTTTTAAATTTTTTGGTGGTTTAGGAATGCCAAGGCGATTTAGATCTTTTGCCTTAAGTCTGTGGTTAATTGTACTAAAAACCTACAAACTTGATGAGTCTCGTTTTCTGTAAGCTGAAAACGTTTTCCTTGTTCGTCTTTAAAATACAAAATGGCCATTCTCATCTCGTTCAAAATCATTAGGTCTAAAACTTGGGGAGGTTTTTGTCCTAAACTTTTGTAAAATGCTCCGACCGTACTTTCTGTTAATTCACGCCGCAATGAGTGCGCCGAGCGATGCTGTGTTAAAGGAGTCCTTTCATCCCTGTCGTCTACAGGATCAATATCATAATCTTCAAAGTCCCAAATTTCCCCCCATGTTTTTAAAAAATTAACTTTTTATTTTGTTTTATAAAAATGTCACAAGTATATGGCTCGATTTTTGACCCGCATAGAAAGCTGAAAGAACCCATGGCGTGAAGGGAAATAAACGGAATATTACTGTTCCAAATAATCCATCTACTATTGATGCGGATCAAATTTTTACTGTCAGATTTCCAGACCTAGGAGCGGATGATTTGATTGTGCCAGGCTCTGCACGGCTTACTTTCAAAAAAAGAACTCGCATCAGAAACAGACCCAAACAGGACAGTTGTACAGAATCTAGGGCGGGCAATCGTTAAGAAAATTTCTATAAAACTTGAGGGGAAAGAAGTATTTTCTTTACACAATGCAGACATATTTTTAACCTTATTCTGATCTATGGGGTAACCGCGAATGAAAGGGCTGATCTTGCGTTTCAAGGAATCGAAAATGAAGAAGCACTAAAACATAGAATAGGGGGCCGCAGACGCTAAAGACGGCAAAAGGTTTGTAGATGTAAGTTTGCGTATGGTAATCGCTTTTCCATACCCCTTGATTTTGAGTGTTAAAAGCGCATGCCCCATACCTTAAGGGGCATTAAAAGACAGATTGTCATACGAACTAACTTTTAATGACTACAAACGTGTTATCAGATCAACAGACACCGAAGCAAAATACAGCATTTCTGACATCTCGTTAGAGTTTGATGTTGTTAGCAACTCTAATTTAGCAAGGCTGATTGAGCAACAAAATGAGTCACAATTAGTAATATATTACGAAACGCGCGTCATCATTCAACATATCCTAAAAGCAGGGCAGACGCTATATGGAATTTTAATCTTAGTGTCGCAGCAAAATCGCTTAAAGGTATTTTATTGCTGTGTGAGATGAAGTACCATTTGCAAGAGCAAATGAAAAGTTTTTTAATCCAAAAATAACGAAGTGCAATGTACAAATTTATGGTAGTCCTAACCAAATCTATGCTAGCGGGCTTAGACCTTATCATCATTTGACGAATAAGAAAAATTTTTTTGGGGGTGGGAGGGGTAGAAGTCCAACAGCAGACCTTGCGTCTAAAGATCTACACCTTCACAGTGTTAGGCTTGATGATTATTTAACATCAAAAACGGTTTATTTGGGTTGAACCTAAGGTCAACAGAGGATAATCAGTTGCATGGAAGTGGGAGAACGGTTAAAGACGTAAACATTCAAATTGAGAAAGAAAAAGAAGCCGAAAAAAACCCCTTAATGTACATTTGTTTTATTAAAATTTATACACAGCTGAATTATTACAAGAAAAGATTAGACTTTGTAGAATACTAAATTATTTTTCATTTAAAAAAGCATGTCTGTTCAAGTTTATCCAAATGTTTCCTTTCAGCGCCAGAGTCTCCAAGAGAAGAGATATTAGAAACCCCCGGCATAAAAACCTTTAGATTAATAACATTACACAAATGCTACAAAAAACTAGAGCAGGACCTTTCAAAAAAACAGCAAAACCAAACGAAGGTATTCTGCTGCCTTTAATGCTGTTACCTAATGTTAATACTGGAGCTTCAACTATAAGTGCTGCATCAGCAGGAAAGAGTGTTGGCCTCTTAGCATCGGCATAGGCGCACCCGCACTTTACCTCTAGGCGGTTTGTCTTTTAGCTCTCGGCCTTGTTCATTAGGGCCCTAGGTGCTGCCCAGCAAAAAAATAAAAAACTAAACTCCAAAAACACACAGCTAAAGGTTTAACTAATAACAGCTAAACTTAGTTCCTTCAAACTGATTATAAATAAAGCACTAGCTGACTCAAACATCACGGATGAAGAATTTAATCGTTTACAGGCCGATTTTGATGACTACAAAAGACAAAAGTTTGATCTTCAAAGAAAGGCGAGGACCAGTTTTTCTCAACAGCAGGGCCCCCAGCAGAAAAAAAGGAATGCTTAAAAAAAATAACGAAACATTAAACTCTGCTCTAAACAGCTCACATTAAAAAACGCCAAAGGGTTTTTATACTTTAGTTTATGAGTCCAAGCGCAAAAAGACCATCGATATTGATTAATTATTTTTTTGATTTTAAAAAAAATATTTTTTAGTTAGAAAAGAAACTCAGCATGGATAAAATATATGAAGTCCCAGGCGAATTTTTTGAAGCAATGCAAGAAGATTTATCAAGAGCACTGAATGATATTGATTTAGAAGTCATTGATCCCGCAAACGTATGGGCAAGTGTTGCTCATGCTATTTCTCAAGTTCCAGGTAAACTAAAAATAGACCCACCAGTTAAAGTAATGTTAGCTGTTTTATCGACTATGTAACAATAAATGAAGAAAACCTAGAAGTCTGGGTCTCGACAAAACAACAGACTATTCTTTCTCATAATGATTAACACCCGGTTTTGGGGAGACCAACTGCTTACACAGTTTGATGTGGCCGCTGAAGAAGCCAAAATGAGAGGCTCTGGTTGGTCAGAGGGCGAAGTCCTAGAGATCAGATTAAAACAGTCTAAGTATGCACCCATTGTAGGCAGGTCTTACATTCCGCTGCCTCCAGCATTAGTTGCAAAAAGGCAGTTTTAAACATAAAAATTTGGACAACAAATTTTTTCATGTGGTGTGTTCTCCGCAAGGCTGCATCACGCCGCAAAAAGCAGAGAGAGTGTCTAACTATCACCCTTACATCAATGATCTTAACTTTAGTGGAATACCTTTCCTGTTAGCGTAGATCAAATTGATCAGTTTGAAGAACAAAACAACCAATAACTGTTTATGTCTACACATGGATGAGGAAACAAATCTACAGCCCATTAAAGTGTCCAAGAACAGTCCAAAAAATAGGCGAGCCAGACAAAAATCATGTTGACTTACTACTGATGTTTTCACCAGCAGGGCTGCCGCATTACACCATGATACGAACAATGATTAGATTATTGACGCATACTTCAAAGCAAAAAAATAAACAAGAATTCTGCAGAAAATGTTAACAAGAATTCCATCTGTTCAAGCCGCGAGCGAACATAAGAAACATTTTATTGGTGCCCAGTTGACTGTAATACAGAACTAATTACGCCCCACCCAATCTAAAGTTAGTTTTAAGAACTGGAAACGGGTGCAAAAATTTTCCATACATTGTTTACGCAGACTTCAGTCGCTTTTTTGTTCCTTATGAAGGGCCAGCGCCACAAAAACTTCGAAAAACAGTCTTTTAAAGAGTAATCACAGATTTGTTCATTTGCCTTCATTATTGTCAGGTCGGATGGGGCTCATCAGCACCAGAATTATATAGAGGGCCTAATGCTGCAGAATACTTCTTAAAACGCATGCAGCAAGTGCGTAATGACTGTTCTAATAATTGAATTTATCTGAAATCATGATGACGCCTGAAGACCAAACAGTATGACTCATCCACACATTGTTGGATTTGTGGGTTTAGAACTCGTGAGGAAACCAAACCAAAGTTTAAGAACCATGATCACATTAGTGAAAAATTCAGAGGACAGCGCACAACAACTGCAATCTTCAACTAAAGTTTTGAAACCCAAAAACATGGAAGCTTCCCTTCCTTTCACAACTTGCGAGGTTTCGACTCTCTCTTATAATGAAAGCAGTGGGCGACGCCTTTTTGGGTGTCATGCATTGCACAGTCATCAGAAAAGTACATGTGTTTCACTTTTAAAATTAACATGTCTTTTTATGACTCTATGCAGCACATGATGGGTTCATTAGAGTCGCTGGCTATGTCCTTAAAGTCCTGCCAATAACGGGAAAAATATTTTGACTCTTTTCTCGTTAGAAAGGGCGTTTACCCTTATGAGTACAGAACAGTTGGAAAGGTTTGACGAAGATACACTTCCTCCTAAAGGCGCGTTCTTTTCTAGTCTTAGAGGAAAGGACACAGTGATTCTGATTACCAGCATGCTCAAGATGGGGCAGAAGTTAGAGTGTAAAACGATGGGGGTCTATCATGATTCATACTTGATGCCATACATGTTTTGTTGGCGGACGTCTTTGAAAATTATAGAAAGACCGCATGAAACATTACAGTTTGGATCCTGCGCATTATATTTCTGCGCCCGGGATGAGTTGGGACGCTTTCTTAAAGTTTACTGGAGTACAGATTGATTTATTGTCTGACTTACCAATGTTTCAGATGATTGAAAACGGATTGCGTGGGGGAATTAGTATGGCGTCGCACCATTACTGTAAAGCAAACAACAAATACTTGGACGACTATGATCCAAGAAAAAGGGGTCTAACAATTCATGTATTTAGATGCAAACAATCTTTTATGGATGGGCTATGGCGCAATCACTTCCATTACGAAACTTTAAAAGGTACAAGGGGGCGTACAAATAATATTCAAAAAGCATTAAAAGTGGTTGAGGCAGTTTGGCGCCGGTCAACAGCGCGGATATATTCTAGAAGTTGACTTAGAATATCCCCCTGAACTCCTGACCTGCATAATGACTATCCGTTAGCAGCAGAAAGCCTAAAAAAATGAATCCAAGAGAGCCGCCTAAACTTGTGCCTAATCTTCGGGGCAAAAAAAATTATGTCTGTCATTACGACTTCTACAATTTTATTTAAGACAGGGTTTGAAGTTGCCCAGCTTTTCATCGTATAATTGCTTTTGATCAAGAAACAGTTCATGAAACCATACATAATGAAGAACACTGATCTCAGAACTAAATCCACAGATGCTTCAGAAAAAAAACTTTTCCAAGCTGATGAACACAGCTGTTTCGGAAAGACTATGGAGAATCCACAAAAGCGCAAAAGACGTCAGATTAGTCACCAGAGAAAACGAAGCAATTAAGCTGACTTCAAAACCAAATTATCAGGACTTCAGAAGATTTCATGATCAGTTTTTTTTTTTTTTTGGCATAATGATGAAAAAAAAAGAAAGCCCAAATTGACAAGCCTGTATTTATGGGTTTACTGTTTTAGAATTATCAAAGCTTTTGATGTTAAAATTTCTTTACGACTACTTTAAGCCCTCGTATCCAGAGCCAGAGTACTTTAAACGGATACAGATAGTTTTGTTATAGATATCCTACTGAAGACATCTATAAAGACATGGAATTAGAAGTAGCTAAAGGGCATGCGGAAAGGTACGACACATCTGATTATCCTAAAGATTGCCTTTGCATTCAATTACAATAAGAAGGTTTTAGGAAAGATGAAGGATGAATTATCTGGAAAGGTGATCAAGGAGTTTTTTGGGTTTAAGGTCGAAAATGTACAGTATTTTGAGCCAGGAGAAACTATCAAAAAAGCAAAGGGAATATCTCGCAGTGTTGTGCAGTCAAACATATCACATGACAACTACAAAGAAGCATTGTTTGACAATAAGACTTTTCATCATGACAACGTAAAACTGCGATCAAATCTACATGAGATCAACACAACTGTTGTAACAAAGAATTCATTAGATAGAACAAACACAAAACGTGTGTTTGTTAATCCAGAGTTTTCATATGCAATTGGTCACAGAAAACAGTATAATTACATATTTTCTTCGCCGAAGAGTATATTTTGGGTTCATATCTTTCCTGAAATTTATTTAGAAGATCAATCACATCATCTTCCAATTCATTCAAATTTTTCTCATGTTTGCTTGATGTGCTCAAATTTTTTTCTATTATTTTAAAATTTTCTTTTCTCCATCTTTGATAGTCAAAATTTTGGATTAGGGGCTGTAAGTGCCCTGGCCGCTGTGCCTTGTGCCAAGGAATCCTCTAGTTGTTTCTTCAACAGCAGAATACGTATCATTTGATTTTTGCATAATTCCCTAATAGCAGAACACGCCCTAAATGATTCTCGTAGTAATTCACAGGTCTCTTTATTTATCCTTCTTTTTTCCGTTCCAGTTCTTTCTTTTGGGTTTCCCATTTTAAACTTAAATATATTTTATGTAATAATTAAAGCGAACGGGTTTCCCTGGCGGGATTATCTGCAGTTCTTCTTTCACAAAGATCTTTGAGGACCCGGTTGTTTTGTCGTGTCAGTTTCTTGTAAAAAATACACGGGGGATTCATCTTTACAATTCTTTTTATTTCGTACGGGTCAACACCCCAAAAACAGGATCTGTTGCCCTGATGCGAGTGTCCCCTTCTGCTTCCCCGGTAAATAAAGGTACCTTACTTTCAAACCAAGGGAAATTTAGTTTGCTGGGTGTACTGGGTCTTCAGCAGATTTATTGTTTTTCTTTTGATTGCTTGTACTGGTTTTACCCCTTAAATTCTTCATTATTCATTGCGCGCAAAATGGGGCAGTCTTTAAACCATTCTGTGTTGCGAGAATTGTCAATCAGCTCTCTGTGATACTGGTAAGAAAAAGTCTTTCAGCTAACTGTTTGTTAAAGTTTCAACTAAAGCCTGTGATCTGTGAATCCCGGAATGCCTCTTTTAATGGTAACTCTATGTTTCAAACAATAATTGATCACTTGGCCTTTAAATTCTTTTCCATCATCGATTTGAATCATGCGAGGATAAGTTAACGGACCTCGTTGGTAAATAAAGCTGTTAGTGACAGCAACAGCAAAAGCACTCTTTTGTGTTAATGGTTCCGCATCTTTGTATTCTTGAAGCTATGTCAATGACTGTGAGTGCGTACTTAAATCTTTTCGTCTAATCGATCAGAGGGTAAATATAGAAGGCCCATTTGATGGGTGTCGTTTGGAGTTGTATTGACAAAGTGTGGTCTCTGTATTCGTCTGGCGCAGATAAATAATTTGCCAAATCGCTTTTTTTAGATAACCATTCTTTTGCTGTTTGTTCATGACCCCGCTGCTTGGCTTAGCTTTTTGATTGCTGTGATTCCCTCCAAATATCCTTTTGGAATAATAGATTTTGTTCATTTTTTATTCAGCCATTTATGCGCAAAAAAATACACGACAGTCTTTACCAACGACAAAAAAACCGCATTTCTTGGCTTTTGTTTTTCTGATGGATGTTTAAAAGTCACTGAATTTTGGTGGGGGCAATGTCTTCGATTGGTTTGCCCGTTACAGATAATATTCTTTTATTGCTTGATCAACATCTTTAAATGTGTAAGCGCATGACCCTGTTTTTTTCAGTGTGTTATTAATAAAATCTAAACTGCTCAATTCTATGCTTTCATAGTGATCTTGTGCAGCAGCAAGTTGCTCCACAGCTTTGTTATGTCCTTTTTCTCCGTCGTCATCCCGTAGTTTACTAAATGCGTAATTATTTCCCGCTAAAAGCAAGCGCATTCACCACGCACCGCCTATCATCATTACCAGTTGAACCATTTTTTATAAATGTATTTTTTTACATATTTATATTCTCTGGAATTATTCCTTGCTTAACTAGAAAATCTTTCGTAGCAAATGAAGCTGTAAAAATAGCGATTAGCTTTGCTAAATCCACAAAGTCTATTTTTGCCAAGATCTGCGGGTTTTATTTTTAACAGGTTTTTACCAAAGCATTGTGTATCCTACATTAGACCTCCAATAACGGCGGGGAATGGTATACAAGGTTGGCAATTAGTTTTTCGGTGCTCATTTTAAAAAATAAAATAATTAAAATTTAAATAAAAAACATGAACAGCGATGATCTGCTAGAGCTACAGAGCGGCCTACACTGTCTTGGGCTTACAAATGAAGAAGTTGAGGGACCAAGCTATTATCCCCAAAAAAGGAGAGGTTGTATCTTTGGCGCATGTGGAAAAACAAAACAGTTCCTCGGAACTGAATTCAGCATAGAACAGTTTCAACAGATGTCGCCGCAAGACATTATAAAGTATCATAACGGGTATGAAGCGCAGCTGGGGTCGAGAATGGTTAAAAAGTGTAGGACAAACGGTTCTTAGTTTGTACACTAAACTAGTCAGTAGATTTGCTCCCATGATTCTGAAAAAGATCTTACGTATGATTAACGCAAGATCCAGTTTTAACAAAGTCATTAGAGTCTCTAAGCTGTGATTTATTTTTACAGATTTGGAACATGTTATCGCCGTTAAATAATGGGCTTATTACTTTTAATCATATAGATTTTATTTCCCTTCAAAATGAACGAGTCGGAAAATCAGCAGAATCGGGAAAACACTGAATCAAGTCGAGAAAGTGACCAGTGAAAAGCTAAAGCATCCTGGGCGCGGTTGGGCAGCAGGAAAAAGAGTACCCAGAGTAACAGACAAAGAAAATTAAAGTTACAATCACAGAATATAACTCATAATAAAAACATAACACCGCCAACGCCAACAGTTGACCCAATGCCAGCTCCAAAACAAGAGCAAGTTAATTCAAGGGCACCAAAGTCTTCATGAATATTGAACTTAAAACTGTTGCCATTTTTGGCGCCCTGCTGTTTCTGGGGGGTTATTACGGTTATAAATATATAAAAAGGGCAACAAAAACAAAAGCAGCCAAAAAAAATCTGAACCATTAAATACAGAAGACAACAGCACGCCAGCACCGCCAATAACAAAAAATCATTTTGATCCATTTAAAATGCATTAATTTTTAAGAACTTAATTTTAAATTTTTTTGATAAAACATTGCGGATTATATTTGTTTAAATGATAAAAGTCAATAATAAAGACATGGAGTCTATAAAAGACATTTCCATAGACCCAGAATTGTAATCAATGCAGTTGCTTACGATGTAAGAACTTCATTAAGATCTATGCTAACCAATCTCACGCCAAAGAACGCTGAGCAAGACATCCTCAACGATACGCGTTTTTTGAGGCGTGTGTGTACTATATTAGACATCAACTTTTTAAGATAAAAACATAGATTGTATTGTTTTTTTGATAATTATAAGATAACTTGATTAAGAATTTGGTTGTACTTAAAGGACGATTTAATTACAATCTTGAGGTAACTTAATTAAGAACTAATTAAGAACTTAATTAAGAACTTAATTAAGAATTTGAAGTAATTAATTAAGAACTTAATTAAAAACTTAGAAGTGACTTAAGGTGTGCAATGCATGGGATGGGGGGGGGGTAGGGTGGGGTGTGCATGCGTGGGGTGGGGGGTGTGCATGCGTGGGGTTGGGGTGGGGTGCATGCGTGGGTTAGGAAAAAAACACACAAACCCCAACAAACAAACAAGAAGTGAAACAACTAGGGCCACTTCTTGCTTTGTGACTAAACAGGTTGTGTCCCGCGCGCACCTAAATCAACTAGGCCAAGTGATCACAGTAGGTCGTTTTGGCTTTGTTTGCCGCTAAGCTTTGCAGGTGCGCTTTGCAGGTCAAGTGATCACAGTAGGGTCGTTTGGCCTAGTTTGCAGGTGCTGACGTCATTGGCGGCAAGCGATCACAGTAGGGTCGTTTGGCCTAGTTTGCTGCTGTGCCCTCTTTCTCAACCAGGCTTGCAACTGGCTTTGGCAAAGTTATAGCAGTTACTGCTGTTCCGAGCTTTTATGGCGGCTCTAATCGCCAGTAGTAGTACATCCCTCATTGTATTTTGGAGCATTTATATGAAGATAGTGCTGGGCCCCACACTACTCCTCTCCATACTGGGAGATGTACTAAGGTCGCCTATCCCCATCTAAATTTGCCAAAACCCCCGAAAACCGTCAAATTCTGTTGCATAAGTTCATGATAGTTTGACGCTTTCTACACAGTTTCATTTATACTGATTCCTAGCTTGGAAATTTAGGATAGTTATAAAAACACCCAGAAAGTTGAATAAGTTTTAGCATACGAATCAGACATGTTTACCTCCGCCTTAAGAAATTTAACGCCATGTTTGATGCGTTTTGTTCTTTTAAACATGGCTTTAGCTGTCTCAAGCCAGCGGCCAACAATCAACGCGAATGGATTGTTTTGCTTCGGCCAACTTTCAACAATGCAGCGCCATTTATTAGATAAGGAACCATCTCATCAATAGTCAAACACGAAATTTAAAAATGGTACATCTTGTTTAGCAATATTTCTTTCATTTCCTTGAAAACCAACAAACCTTTAAGATAGTCGTTCATTTTCCAAGTTATGCTTCACCTAATTCTTTTCGACAAATACTCTAACATGCAGTTAAAGTAAAACTTATGGTCTCGAATAGCAAGAGTTTGTTCTTTAGTAAACATGTTAGCCATTTTAAAATAAAACACAACTAAAACACAGTGGTCACACCGAAGCACAGTCAAAACACAACTTCTTGTGAAGTAGTCCGGGAAAACAATGGCGAAACCGGTCTTGCTGACGTGGCGGCCTCGAAGTGGCAGTGACACGGACAGTCTAGAACATTCGCTGATGCAATAGGCTATGTTGCAAGTTAACGCGCCGCAAGCCCCGTAGGCACGCGAGGTGTGTTTTATTGATTTTTTTGGTGCAGTTTGTAAACGGCCGTGCGCAAACGCAGGCCGCTTGTCTGCGCTAGCCGTAAATTTAAATGATCAGGTTTCAGCCTCGTGTCAGCCTGTCTGTTATACAAAGTTTTGTAGGTAGAAATTAGTCAGAATAAGTGTGTGGGTTTTATGTCAAAAATATAACTTAGTTTTAAAAAAGAGAACAGGAAAACACGGATTTAAGGGCGGCCGCTCGAAACCAGTTAAGACCTTGAGAGCGGGTGAGCTTAAATCCGTGTTTTTCCCGTTTCTCTACGTCAGGTAAGAAAACCTTGGTGTTTGCTTCAGCAAGGGTCTGAACTGTGGACCACACTGAGAGCAATGCCCAAGGAGGTAGAACCCTGCTCATCTTGAGGATAATTAAGGTTTCAAACAAGACCTTCAAACAGTCAGCCTACAACTTGAAGGGGCCCCGGTATGCCCTGTTCTGGATTTTCTGGTCCAGAGTGGGGATGCCTTTCCATGGGGACGAATATCAACACCCTCAAAGCGTTTCAGCATTGTGCAGTTCACGGGTTTCCCACCAACTTTTGCCAGACATCCCAAAGAAGAACTGGCCAGCACTGGCTGGAGGAAAAGAACAGCAAGGCTCTGCTTTCAACATCCCTTATCCTAAGACATTCTATCTTCAAGAGCTTTAGAGGCAAAGAAACTTTTCCCATAGGGCGAGTCCAGGATGGAACAGCCTGCCTACCGAAACAGCAGCCATGCCATCCTTGGCAGCCGCCAGTCCAGGGGGGCCCTATTTTAGTAAACTTTTTTCAACAGGGGGTAGGGGTGAGGGTAGGCGCGCGCGCGTGTGTGGGGGGTGCAGTATATATGGGAAAATGTGTTGGGCTGTGCTTTGGCTGCACTAAGCCCCCCGTCCAGTTTGGGAATTGAAAAAACAGTGCTCCCCTCAGAAGTTGCACATGGCGGTACATTCCTTTCAGGGTTTTAATTGTTTGTTTGTTTCAAAGGAGCCCCCTTGTTTGTTGAATTGTACCAGATCCCCGAGCCCTACTTGGGTTTAGATTGTACTTTCCTTTTTTTCCTCCTTCTTCTTCTTCTTCCTTTGTACGACCAACATCCCTTTGCTGATGGTTTTGTCGTTTTTTGGGGAGATTGCCGAAGATTGCGCTGTTGTGAGGAGAAAAAAAAAGGGGGGGGGGGGGGAGATTTTAGGGAACAGTGGTCAGGGAGGAAGGCAAGGGGGGGGGGGGGGGGGAGGATATGGGGTGGTGGGAAAGGGGAGGGGGTGAGGGGTGGTTGTTTCAGGTTCTAAAGATGGAGGGTCAGCCTGGACTTGAAGCAGTCCAGTGACTAGCTGTCACAACTCCTGAGGCAACTTGTTCCATTCTGGCATGGTCCTTGGAAAAAAATGCCTCTGCCTGTACCGCGTCGTGCATGTTTGGGAAAGTCGTAACTCTGGTCATTGTTGATCCTCGAGCTCAGCCTGCTGTCAGATGGTTTGGGCAGGTACATGGAGTTGGAGATGAGTCCGTGATGGAAAATTTTTTAAAACATCTCCAAGCGGGCTTTCTTACGTCTGTTGTAGGGGAAGGCCAATTGAGGAAATCAAGGATGGAGTCGACGCATGATGTTTGGGGGTGGCGATTTGACAACCCATCTTGCTGCTCTTCGTTGGATCTTCTCAAGGGCCTCAATCCCGTTTGCAGTGTAGGGATCCCAGACGGTGGCTGCGTACCAAGAAGCGGGCTGCGAACAAGGGCTTTATATGCAGTTTCCTTTGTTTTTTTGTTGCCGATCTTGAGGTTTCGCCGGACAAAGCCTAGGGTCTTGCTGGCTTTCTTTGTGATGGAGTCAATGTTGAATTCCCACTGCATATTGTCCTGGGTGCTGACAACAAAGAATTAGTGGTGTTGACATTTTCGAAAATTTGGCCATGTAGCTCATACACAGGGGCAATCTTGTTCCCCTTCCGAGAAAACTGTAGCGTTGGCACTTCTGTGGGTGGGAAATCCATAGACCACTTCTCCTCCCAGGTGTAGGTTTTTCTTGCAGCACTCTCCTCATCTTTTTTCTTCTCGAGGTCTTGCTGCACATGGTTTTCGTCGGCAAATAGGCGGACTTTTGACTTGATGCCCTCAGGAAGGTCGTTTATGTAGAGAAGAAAAAAGACTCGGCCCTAGGACCGAGCCTTGAGGGACACCGGGTTCTAAAAGGGAGAAAGTCAGATCTTGTTCCCTCCAACCACCACCGCCTGCTGTCTGTCCCGAAAAGGAAGTCCTTAATCCAGCGTTGGTGCGGCCCACGATGCCGAACGACGTAGTTTGTGGACCATAGGGTAGGCTAACTTTGTCGAAGGCCTTTGAGAAGTCGAGGACGATAGTGTCCTCCTGGTTTCCTTCTCGATCTCTCTGGTCGCTTCGTCCACATAAACCCCAGGAGTTGGGTCTCGCATGACGTCCCCCGGTCGAAAGCCGTGCTGTCTGGACAGAGAATCTCTTTTTTCTCAAAATGGGACATGATGTGGCTGGTGGGTAATATGTTCCATCGCTTGCAGCTTTTGCAGGTGAGGGAGATGGGAACGGTAGTTGGCTGCGTTATATCTTTCTCCCTTCTTGAAGACAGGTGTGATGTTGGCATGTTTCCAGTCCTGCGCAGGGGAAACCCGAGGAGTTGAAATGCGGGAAAGCAGGGTGAGGCTGGCGGATCTCCTCTGCAACCCTCTTCAAAAGTAGGGAGTAATGCCATCTGGGCCAAAGCTTTATTTGGGTCAAGGTTTAGCAAAGTCTCTTTACTCCATCTTCCGTGATGTTGATGTTGTCGCATGCTGGGTAGTCTGGAAGTTTGGTCCAGGTGGGCACCGCTGTCAAAACTCTTCAGCTGTGATGGTGTCTTTGGGGCTGAATACAGAGTGGAACTTGTGTTTAGGATCTGTGCTTGTTCCTTGGGGTCGGAGACTAGTTTCCCAGCTTCTTAAGTGGAGAGACGCCCACTCCTTCTGTCCTTCTCGCTTTGATGAAGCTCCAGAACTTCTTCCTGGAGGTGGTCTGGCATTCTCCTTCGTCAGAGATCAGGCCTATCACTGTCTCCAGTTAGGCACGACGTAGGGGTTTCTGGACAAGGCGCTTGAGTGCCTTGAATTCCTGTCGGAGGGCCTCACTCCGTTTTTCTTCATGCGCTTGTGGATCCTGTCTCGTCTACGTATGAGTTTCTTGGTCTCATAGTCAACCCAGGGGAGGGTTGGGTTTGGGTTTTGGTTCGCTTATGGGGGACGTGATCCCCCTTAAATTGAATATACTGAATAAAAAAAAAGAAGAAAAGTTTGCGTGCAGCTCCACGGTTTCGGGGATATGCATAACTACTGACTGACTTTGCCCCTATCAACTTGAACAAATTAAATGATAAACAAGGTAATGTCAAACTCACGCTCCTTGGTGCAAGCTTATGTGTGTTATAGCCGACAATTTTTTTTTGTGGTAGCTTTAACTCATAGTATTAGTAAAAAGACGGTTTTCTTGCCTGCTGCAGTCTCTTCAAGTTGTATTCATGCCAGTAGCCTGTCGGTTCCACTTCGTTTCTCAGAGATGGATTCACAGTCAGGAAGTGTACACTGTGTATAAATAACTCATATTTCAGTCAGTCTTATGATGAACTCACACATACAACACGCTGATGACTACACACAGTTTAAGTTTGCTAGGTTCAGACAAAAGCCATAGTTTTGATTTCACAAGATCGTCATCCACTTGCATTCTGCTTCAAGACCAGTCCACACAAAGTCGAAAACTGTCTCTGCCGCAGTCTACTACACTTCATATTTTAGCTTGATATGATTTTGTGTGTGTGTGTGTGTGTGTTATTAGACCTTTGAGATCATTGTTTAATTTTTAAAAATAGTGAATCTTCTTGGCCTTGACACTAAACTTGAAATGCTGATGGTTTTGGCTTGACGGTGAGACTTCTACTTGTTAGAGGCAGCCTACTTTAGCTTTCAAGATTAAGCCACACCAGTGTGCATGCATAATTTTGTCACCTTTCCCCTCGGTACACGATGGCCTGCTCTTCCAAAAGATGGAATGGGATTTTATGTGTGTGCAACTCCGAACAAGATTGAAAACAAACAACGTTGACGCACAGAACAGGCCATGATGTAGAGTCTCATCTGGGGGACTAGGAGGGGACTGGATTCTGGACAGATGTTAAATCTCAAGATAAAATCAGTCAATAAGAATCAAGTCTCAGATTGTGAGCTCAGAGCCAAATGCCATACCAGTTAAGTCAATCAGGTGTTGTGGTGTCAGAAAGAACTGCATGACTTTACAGTATGTGAAGAAGTATGTCACATAATTTATTAGTACTACATTGCAAAGGTTTCATCCGTCTGCTAACCTGATCGGTCCTGCGGCAGGTCAGGATGCAAAGCAAATGGTCATCTTTTGTAAGTTTATACACAAAAGCCTTAGAAGGCTGTTTGTACAAGGAAGAGGTGGTGGGGTGGGATTCACCAACTGTGGAATATAATTGTGAGTCAGGCAGCAGATCTATGTTGTGAGTGAACTCTGGTGGATATTTACCTGCATATTTCAGTTTTGTAGAAGAATTGATTCTCTGCATCAACTTTCATCTTGGATTTTCCCCCCCAGTATTTGAAACGTGGGCAGAGTTGTGTGTAGAGCTCTCTGTTAAAAAGCTTGTCCGGTCTATGGGGCTTGAAAAGTGATCATATGGGTGGCAAAGCAAGCACATTTATTCAATTTTATCCAATTAACCGTATGAGTGCCTCATGAAGGAGATTTCTGTCATGTTTCTGTGTGCAAAAATTGCCCAGGGGTTAGATATCTGCGTCTGCATCATTGCTGAAGTTTTTCAAGCCCCACATTTAGACTAGGGAGTCCAACATACACTAATCAGAAAGTTGATATGTCTGCTTGAATTCTTCATAGCTGTGAGCTCCAATCAAGTCGTGTAATTGTCTGTCATCAAGTTTGTACCATCACCCCTTCTTGTTTGACAAGGTTTGTGAGAAGTCAAGTTCAACATAGCTGACAACAACCTGACCTAGCCCCAGTGGAGTAAAAAGACAGCATAAATCGAAGAAGTTTAATGATTTTGTGACCAAGAACATGGATGAAGTTCTACAACTGATTGAGGATGAAGATTTTAGTGCTTATTGTTGACACTTACTTGTCACATATTCGTTTGATGAAGAAGAACATGATGAAACTGAGTTGCTGAAAACTGGGGTGATGTACACCTGGACGCTGTCCATGGTAGTCGTCTCACGTTAGCAGAGAGGAGAGAGTGTAGCTGGAGGCAAATATCAAAGTGTTGCTGACCCAGATTTTGAGTGAGGTGCTGACCAGTCGAGTGGATCGACCACAGAGGGAGAAGTGAAGGAGACATGCCACAACCTTCGTTGTCTGCTAAGCAACTGACTGGGCCACCGTGTGAGTGTGAGTGTGTTTCTGTGTGGCAGACTAGCACGTGGCCAAGTGGAGGGAGAGGAACTGGTCGAGATGAGAGACTGACAGTCATGTTACTGTGTTACTTGAACTGTGTTTATGCTAATACTCTTGCAGGGGCCCAGAAGAGAGTGGACTGAAGATAGATGGTGTGTAGCAGTGTGTCGGTGTGTGTATGTGCATGTGTGTGTGTGTGTGTGTGTGTGTGTGAGAGAGAGAGGAGAGAGAGAGAGAGAGAGAGAGGAATGAGAATGAACAGTGTATTAGTTTGTGTGTCTGAGAGAGAGTGCAGGAAGAGTTCTGTGGGGACGAAGGAAAGGTGTGCTGAGAATCATACCAACTTCACAGAACCTGGCTCACGGACAACCAATTGAAGGGGAATTTAGCATATAGCTTATAATCGGCTTTTCTTGACTGATGAACGGATTGACCACTTCATAACTGAAATCATATGCAGAGCAGGTCCTAGCTGTGTCTCACCCTGTCAGCATCTCAGAGGCTGTAGAAAAGCAGTCCTTAGGCAGGAGGTGAAAAGTGTGTTCCAAGCAGGGCAAAAGAAATGAGAGCAGTCTACCTGTGTGGACAGTGTCCCTTAAAGCCGGCTCTGTTTACAACAGCTTGTTTCCAGGTGTACTACGCAAAAAACACTATTCGATAATGACAGCTGCCTACTTGTATATATTTAGTGTGTATTTCTAGTGTGGTGTGTTTTACAAGCAACCCAGAACTTTGAAAAAAGGAGACCAAGAAAAAAACTGTGTGAAGACAAGATTCTGTGTTAAAGGGGACCAAAACCTGTGTAAAAATGTAACCAGTTACTGATCAGCATCAAAAGTTTGTAGAAATCTTATATGCATATGGACGCATTTCATTTTTCCTTTTAGTTCATAAGGTTTTTTAAAAATCTTGTGTGTCATTTTTATGGACGCCGACGCATTTCATTTTTCCTTTTAGTTCATAAGTTTTTAAAATCTTGTGTGTGAAATTCTT